>VDFB02257728.1:0-15734 GCA_007258455.2 Sequoia sempervirens | reverse complement strand
AATGGTCCTATAGGGAAAAGAAGAGAAGGAATTGTGGAACCAATTCAGCCTATTTCAAAGCATTCAAGTGATAAAACAGGACTTGGATATGGTAAAGATAAAGAAGAACTTACTTCACAGCAGACATCATTAGTTCATAAAGGAGAATCCGTGTCAGATAAATCTCATGAATCAGTTTTCCAATTGCAAAATAGTTCAGATACTGATTCTAATAAATATGAATGGGACACCATTTATAATGATGAATTCTGGAAGGATAAACAAGTTGATACTATACATAAATATGCACCTGTTCTTATACAAGGAGAAGGTTCAAGGCCTCCACTCGATTATATTTTACAAAGCGATCATGACTCAAGTGAGGAAGAATCAGATTCTAACGAGATGGATAATCAACAGGAGAATACCATCACAGACCTTGTTTACCATGAGGATGACAACCACATCATGACTTTGACAATTCAAGACCTTACCCAACCTAATGATCCTATTCCTTTAGTTTATCCAGAACTTATAGATTGGGATATTGACGCACCTATCCATATTCCTACATTCAGTAATGATGAAGATGTTATAACTTTCCTTTGTTCCTCAAATGAAGAAAACAATTGTTTTATTCAAGAATCTTATACTCATGATTTTGACAAGGAGAGTGTCAAGTCTCTTAGCTGCAAAATAAATGAAATAAAAGATGGATCTATTGATGAAAACCGAAAAAAGGCAGTGATAGATCAAAACAAGAGAAAAATAAAGAGCGAATCTGACAGTGAAAACCTTTCCGAGGCATTGAAGGATGAGAAACTTGACACTCTTCCCAAGTATTATCATGAAAGATCTTCTATTTTGATTGAACCAACGGAATCAATCAACATAAGTACACCAGCGCAGCCAAAAGTTGTGCAAATTGCAGCATCATTAACAGTTGAAGAAGTCCAGAAATTCATGCAATTCTTGAAGGATAATCAAATTAACTTTGCTTGGTCATATGTTGATATGCCAGGGTTAGATCCTAATTTGATAATGCATCATTTATCTATCAAACCTGGGATAAAACCTGTAAAGAAAAAGCTCAGAAAGATGCATCCACATGTTGCATTATTGGTCAAGGAAGAATTAAAGAAGCTTTTAGATGTTGGATTCATTCGAACTATTGACTATGCAGAATGGATTTCAAACATTGTACCTGTTTCAAAGCCAGATGGAAGGATCAGAGTTTGTACGGATTTCAGGGATTTAAATAAAACATGCCCTAAAGATGATTTTCCTTTACCTAACATAGATTTGATTGTTGACTTAACTGCTGGACATGCAATGTATTCATTAATGGATGGATTCTCAGGATACAACCAGATAAAAATTGCACCAGAAGATCAAGATAAAACAACGTTTACATGTCCTTGGGGTACTTATTGCTGGAATGTCATGCCATTCGGGTTAAAGAATGCTAGAGCTACTTATCAAAGAGCAATGACAACTATTTTTCATGATATGATGCATACATTCATGGAAGATTATGTTGACGATTTACTTGCTAAATCTCATACACGAGATGAACACCTAGAAATATTGTCAAAAATCTTTGTCAGAATGGAAAAATTCAATGTTCGACTGAATCCAAAGAAATGTGTCTTCGGTGTTACATCTGGAAAACTGCTAGGGTACATTGTTTCAGAAAAGGGTATAGAAGTTGATCCATAAAAGGTACAAGCTATAATGGATATGCCTCCACCATGAAATATCAGTCAATTAAGATCCTTGCAAGGAAGATTACAGTCCATCAGAAGGTTTATAGCTCAACTAGCAGACAAAAGCTTGCCATTCACACATTTATTGCATAAAAATGTTCCATTTAAATGGGATGAAAAATGTGAAGCAGCATTCAATCAGATCAAGCAATATCTTACACATCCACCAGTTCTAATTCTGCCTATTCCAGGAGAGCCGCTTATACTCTATATTTCAGCAACAGAAGTATCTTTGGGTGCATTGCTAGCACAAGAAGACTCTACAGGTAAAGAAAGGGCTATATATTATATCAGCAGAACCTTAACAAGACATGAGTTAAACTACAGTTTCATTGAAAAAGCTTGTCTTGCAGTAGTGTTTGCTTCTCAAAAGTGGCGACATTATATGTTGAATCATACAGTTAAGCTGATAACAAAGATAGATCCATTGAAATATCTATTAAGCAGAGCCATTTTAACAGGAAGACTTGCAAAATGGGTAATGATCTTAAGTGAGTTTGATATTCACTATGTAGATCGAAAAGCGATTAAAGGACAGGTCATTGCAGATCAGTTAGCTGAAGCTCCTTTACAAGAAGACAATCCAATGCATATTGAGTTTCCTGATGCAGATGTCTTTACAGCAACAATTCAGAGATCATGGGCATTATACTTTGATGGATCTTATACACAATATGGCTCGGAGGCAGGGATTCTTTTTGTTACACCTGAAGGACATACCATCTCACGATCATATCGGTTGATGTTTCCTTGCACAAATAACATAGTAGAATATGAGGCATTACTCATAGGATTAAAGATAGCTTTGGAATGGCAGATTACAGAGCTGGAAGTTTATGGTGATTCACAACTTATCATTAATCAAATTAATGATGATAAGTTGTTACCATACAAAAACATGGTGGATGATTATAAGAAATATTTTGTGTCAATCAAATTTTCACAAATATCAAGAATTGACAATAAAGCTACAGATGCAATGGCTACCATTGCTTCTTTATTACAAATATCAGAAGATCAAACCAAGTATGAATTCTTGGTGGAACAATTGTTTTCTCCTGCATATGATAATCCTGAAAACCAAGTTATATGTCATTTGACTGGTTCAGATTCACCTTTATATGGCAAAACATATACCTATTTGAAAGATAACATCTTGTCTTCAGATTTATCCCGAAACCAAAAACGGAATTTTATTCGTCAATCATCCCGTTATACTTTAATTGCCAATATCCTTTATAGACGTGGTCTTGATGGTACACTCCTTAGATGTCTTGAACGTGATGAATCTGAAAAAGCCTTACAAGAGGTTCACGGTGGTATTTGTGGAACTCACTCAAGTGGTTTGACCTTAGCAAAGAAACTTGTCAGAATGGGATACTATTGGCCTACCATGGAGCAAGATTCTTTTAATTTTGTTAAGAAGTGTTCTAAATGCCAGATCTATGGGAATCTTATTCATGCACCTGCACAAGAATTACAGCCTTTTATTTCAACATGGCCCTTTTCTCAGTGGGGATTAGATCTTGTTGGAAAAATACATCCTTCATCATCAAATGGTCATAAGTTTATCATCACAGCTACTGAGTATTTTACAAAATGGATTGAAGCTGTTCCTCTAACAACAGTGACTGGTAAACAAATATCTTCATTTATCCTGAATTACATTATTTGTAGATATGGAATTCCTAATTCTATTGTTGCTGATAATGGAAGACCTTTTAAGAATCAGGATGTTGATGAACTTTGTGAAAGATTTCATATCCAACACAGGTACTCTACACCTTATTATCCACAGGGTAATGGTCAAGCAGAAGCTTCTAATAAAACCATTTTGAAGATATTGAAGAAGACAGTAAATGATGTCGGACGTGATTGGCATGTTCAACTCAACCCAACTTTGTGGGCATATAGAACTAGTATTCGCACACCAACAGGAGCTACACCATATGCTTTAGTCTATGGAGCAGAAGCAATCTTACCATTGGAAGTTGAAATACCTTCGCTTAGGGTTTCACTTAAGGGATTGATAAGTGATGAAGACTACCGAGTTTCTCACCTTCAAGAACTCGAACTGCTAGATGAAAGACGCCAACATGCAGCTGATCACTTGAAAGGTTATCAACAAGTCATATCTCGTAGTTATAACCACAGAGTTAAACCACGGGCATTTCAAGTGGGTGACTTAGTTTTGAAGGAAAATCCACGTAATCAGCAAGATAGAGAAAAGAAAGGCAAATTTGAACCTAATTGGCTTGGTCCATTTGTTATTATAGCAGCATATGGTTCTGGAGCATATCAATTATCCACATCAGAGGGGGACTTGTTTGAAGAGCCAACCAATAGTATTCACCTTAAGAAGTTTTATGTCTAAAAGTCCTGAAAAAATCAAAAAAATCTAAAAAGTCCTGAAAAAATCAAAAAAATCATAAAAAGTCCTGAAAAAAAAAAAAAAATCATAAAAAGTCCTGAAAAAATCAAAAAAATCAGAAAAATCTTGAAAAAGTGCAATAAAAACAAGTGGTGAAAACTTGGCAAACAAGCGCTACTTGTGATCGAAATGGGCTCCTCCATTTATTAGTTTATGTCTTATTTTCACTTTAGGCATCATTCATCCACGTCTATCATCTGTAAATATCTTTCATTATCCATACCATGTAGTGGGAATCTTTAGGTTTCATCATGGCTTGATGAAATTTGTACATATCTTTTATCTTTAGGTTGTGTTTACATTGGGGGAAAAACGCAGAAACATACAAGAGAGGGGCAACGAGCTTTCAAAATATCACAAGCAGACAAATAACAGCTTGACAAAACAAAATGAACATTGTCAAATCAACTCAATCACAAACATGTTTATGCCAATAACATGATCCAAACAACTATCGAAGTGAGAATATCAATGATGATAACCAAATTGGATGATCTTAATCTAAATAAATGTTTGAAATGCCTTAAACAGGATTTGAATGGTTGTTTGATTTTCTATCATATCTCTGGAGTAATTCGATGATGTACTGAACTAGAAAAGCAAGGAAGGAGTATGATTTTTCTTTGTCTTATGTTTGTGAGGAAACTCATTAGTACTATGCAAATTGGTCGCGAGACATGCTCTACTATGGACCATGGATGACATTTCAGAATTTGCACAGGAAAAGGGTTAACTCTTGTCTGTTTATGCAAGCAATACTCAAGTCATCTTGGTTCAATTATACCTAGATGCTTGTATTAACTTGCTATATTAAAAATCATGAAAGCAATACTCAGGTCATCACTGGTGCTAACATACCCTTTGATGCTTGTATTAACTTTGAACATTTCAAAGCTCTATGATGATACAAAAAGCATGTATAAACTCTCCAAATGGCAATATTGTATGAATGTCCTGCATGGTTAGTATAGGTTGCATTCATGTTAGAATTTGCATCTTGCATTTATAGATTCTTAAAAGCTGGCAAAAAAAAAAAAAAATCAAAGATTTATATCTCCTCAAATATGACTGAGTATATTTTGACGTTCACAAAACATCATACATTCATTCATTTATCATAAACATCATTTCATAAATTATTACATTCATTCATCTATCATAAACATAATACATTCATTTATCTCATAAAATCATATATATAAATATCATAAATCATGAAGCCATCATATAGTACACATCATATATATATATATATATCATGTAAAATCATCTCTGCATTTCATATATCTCAAAATGAATGTCAAAATGTACAAGGATGTCAAAATACAAATGATATAATATCATCAAAAATGTGATCATCTCACGGTGTATACAAAATGTCTCAACAGAATGTCATAAAAGAGATCATATATAATGCACTAGGCAGAGCTATCCTATGATGGAGCTGGCCTAGGACCTGTACCACCTGCCCCTGATGGACCTGTATCACCTGCCCCTGATGGACCTGCTCCGCCTGACCCCGGTGGCCCTCTAGGAGGTAATGGCTGTGTCACACCCCTGCTGGTAGTACGAGAGCGACCATGAGTAGATCGTGACTGAGTGTAGCTCTCTCTCTGCTCAGCTGGGACTGCATCATGATATCTGGTGCGATAAAACTCTGCCTCTCGAGTAGCCCTCATAACCTCTCTCATCATATCACCTGGAAAAGTGCTACCTGCCACTCTCTGTAGGCTATTGCTAAGGCAATGGCCTGCTCACCCCGCTGTCTAGCCGCATCTCTCTCGGCAGTGATCGAAGTCACCTGACCCTGCACCGTGAAATCAAGGCCTGTGCCTGTGATAGCTGAGCCTGCAAGCTCTGTACTGTGCTCTGCAAAGAGGATATCTTGACTCGCGACGGAGATAATCCGTTGCCTCATCCGTGGTCCGCCTCGCCTACTCTCTTGCACCACCTCCCTGCCACCTCCCCTGCCGTCTCTCCTGCCACCCCTACCATCACCACCATCATCTCCATCTGAGTCATCATCTCCACTACCCTCCTCGTCCTCACTGTCCTCTGAATCGTCATCACCTGACTCTGAGTCTCTCTGTCGACGTCTCTGTCCAATGACAGGAGCAACAGCCTCATCAGGATCAAACATACGTGGAGGAGGATGTTGTAGAACATACTGCACATACTCTGGTGTCGCCCCTGCATCCAGAACATCCGCCTAGTAGTCCCACATCTGTGCACCTAAACTGAGGAACTCTGCAACAGCTGCATCATAAGAGATCCGTGGGCCCCACACTGCAAGCTCTGCCTGTCGCCGTGCATAAATAGCTGAACCAACAGGCATACCCTGAGTCCGACCAAACTGTCGCAATACACGTCCAGCAAGAAATCTCTCCAAGATCCATGTGGTCCGTCCAATCAAAAATTTGGAAGTGCATACAAAAGGCATCTCCCTCGCATCCTCTGGCCATGGCTCACAATCCAAATATGGCCTCCAGCATACTGTATCCAAACTATCTAACAGCCGCTGCCAATACACTAGTTTGCCCAGTCTAGGCTGAGCAATAATATGTGAATATCTCCATCTGTATGCTCGACCAGCTGGTCGCTCTCCTCGAGTCAATGGACGTAATACTGCAAAATGCTCCCATGCCCATATCTGTAATAATGAGCATCCGACAGCAAAACTCCGGCCTCTACCATATACAATGTGATGTAGCTCGTCATATAAGTGGGCTAGCATACAGGTACCCCATGCATATCGTGTGCCCTGCATCACCATGCTCTCTAAGACACGACCCCATCCGATCGTGAACCCCTTCGACCTATGGTCGGGGCACAACACACCTCCAATGAATCCTGCAAGTACAGCCGGTAGTGGTGGATAGGCATCTGTAATCTCACCCCATGGGATGAAGTACCCAGCAATCTGATCATCTCTGAATATCCGTCTCAAAGCAAGAGTACCTCCAGCCTCTCGTCTGTCAAAAACAACAATCTCTCCCATCACTGGGATCCGTAGGATGCGATATACGTCCTCGGGAGTCACTGTAATCTCGCCGGTCGGTAAATGAAAGGTGTTGGTGTCGCTATGCCACCGCTCTGCAAGTGCTGTCAATAGAGCCCTATTGAGGCGAACCTCGGGCATATCAAGTAATGAAGTCAAACCACAAGCATCGATCACATCTCTATCAGACTGTAATAAATGAGGAATCAATGACCATGTGCTCGGGAAAGTCTCTCGTACCTGCAAGACACCTAGTCTCTCCTGTTCACATACATCATCAAAACAACATCAATATCAAATCATCTTAACGTATCAATCCAAAATGAATCAATCAAATTATTTGTTTTTCATCATCATGGAACGCAAATAATCAACATCAAGTTTCTTTCTAACAACTTTAGGAGAAAACTTATCTATCCTATTTGTTTTTAACAACTTTAAAAGCAAATTTATCAGCTACTATTTGTTCTCCAACAATTTGGGAAACAAATTTATCATGTGGAACAAAAAGCGCTACAGAACTAATTGTGGGCGCTACAAAATTCCTTATCAGCGCTAAAGAAACTTTTGCGCTACAGAATCAATCAAGAGCGCTACAAAACTTATCATATGCGCTATGAAATATTTTGCGCTACAAGACATATCAAAAGCGCTGTAATATATTTCAAGTGCGCTAAGAAATCAATCGCGCTACAATACATATCATATGCGCTACGAAATAGTTCACGGGCGCTACGACATTGTATGCGCTATGGAAAATTTCAAATGCGCTACGATACGCCTTAAGGGCGCTACAGTATTAAACGCGCTATGAAAATTATTGATTGCGCTACGATAAACTTTAAGGGCGCTAAAACTCAATGTTTTTAAATTAAAACATTAAAAACGTGCGCAAAATGAAATTTTCAACAGACAGGGATTTACGAGACACATACCGGAGGTCCGTAGTGCGCTGGCCGCTGATGACGTCAGATACGCTCGAAACGGTGCAGGTGAACTGGAAGTGCCATGATTATCCACTCAGAGCTCAATATTTGCAAATTTTACTAGGTTAAAATAGAAAATGACATGGAAAATGACATTTTTAACCTATATAATGGAAAAATTGGGGCATTTTATCATATTTTCACATACCAGGGGCAATTTCTTTATCAAATTTTCATTTCATATCTTATCAGGGCAATTTCTTCATATCATAAGTTTCAAACGATAAATCGATATCTTTAAAATCATCAAAATTCAAAATTCAAAAATTCAAAAAAATAAAAAAAATAAAAAAAATTCAAATATCGATTCATCGTTCGCGGGGGCATACACATACATCTATCAACATTTCAAATCAATATTTGGGGCAAAATTTCAAAATTCTTTGAAGTAATGCGTAAAACACATCACTTCAAAGAGGGGAAAAATGTATACACTTAAAAATGGTCATATCACATTGTCTGGTAATTAATTAAATATTTTTAATATTTAATTAAAATCTTTTGATTCTATCTACGTATAAATAAATTTAAATAATTTATTTATATTGTTCATGATTTCATTTCGATTAAATATTTAATCACCTTTTCATTCTTAATTAATTAAATAAATGTTACAATTTATTTATATTAATTATCATATAATCTTAGTTTGAATATTTTATTCAAATAAAGATTAAAATATTATAATTCTTCTAAATATCATTTATAATTAAATATTCCAAAATATTTGATTATTTCTTCTAATCCAATATTCATTTTAAAATCATTTCAAAATTCCTCCAATTCAATTCAAAAATCTATTCATAATTAAATATTTCCAAAAATATTTAATTAAATCTTTTAATATTTCAAAAATCTTCTAAAGTCATATCACAATTAAATATTTCCAAAATATTTAATTAATTCTTCTATAATTTTCAAAAATCAAAAATCAAATATCAAAAGCAATAAATGAAATTAAATAAATTTAAATATTTATTTAATTTGGGATTTATCTTCAACTCCCGGGAAACAAACTGCCAAAACAGAAAATTAAATTTCTCTGTTCCTGTGCAGGCTTGTTCCCGTGGGTTGAAGACAAGCTTCCATTCTTCTCTCCAACCTCTCAACCTCCCCCATTTTCTTCTCAACCTCTCAATCTCTCACCATTCAAATTTACCAGACAAATTCATAGCCATAGATTCTTGCCAGCAAGGATGGAGCCTGCAAAAATCTATAAATACAGCTGCCGGGAGCTCCAAAAGATATAGAATTTAGAAGCAAGTAAATTATAGGCAAAATTGCATAGCATTAGCATTCATAGAGCATTCTCATAGCATAGAATCATAGCATAATAGCAGTAGAATCATGATACATCTCACTCACAGCCCCTGTGCATAATCACAGCCCCTGTCCATATCCGTATCAATAATTTCACTTTCATCAACATATAGAATAGTTTTCCTTTGCATACTCGTTCTGCAGCAGCCATTTGGAGAAGCTTACACAATCTGAGAGCCAAAAGCTTCAAAAGAATCTCTGTGGATAGAGAAAAATGGGACGGCACTGAAGAATATTTTGTTTGCTTTTAATTTAGTTCAATTTCTTTAGTTTAAGGTTTCATTTAGTGTTTTAATGTTTTGTTTTACATTTCAATTAAACATCATACATAGGTTGGATTACAAAATTGGGGTTTGACTACTCTAACCCTTAACCTTTTTCCCCCTCTTTGCATGTGTGTTTGCAAAATTTGTATATAGATTTATCAAAGAGTTTGGTGTCAAAAAGTGGTCAACAGTCCATTGAAGTCAACATAACCCTAGTTGAGGCTTGGAGACTCTTTTCAACTTGTTTTCTACAAAATCAAGATTGAACACCTATCAGGGAAGCAAGTGCAGACCTGAAGCTATAGGATCCAGCCCCAAAATTCCTAAAATCTACAGGTGGACTAGGTTTCCATCTGTAGAAAATTAGTTCGACTGCTAGGCCTGAAAAAGTGGTTTCTGAATTTTTGGATACCCATTTGGAAGATTCCTGTTTAGGAAAATTTTCCCTGAAATTGGACTAAGTCACCTAGCTTGGCATAAGTGTCTTAGTCTACATTTCCAGTCAAATTTGTAAGATTCCAGGTGGACCTCTCTAGTTTTGTTTAATTATTTCGTCATTTACTTGCATTTTTAGATGTTTTTGCATATCGTGATGTATTTTGCAGCACTTTGTATTTCTTAGGTTTAACAACAATAAATAATATTTCTTTCGTACTATTGCATTAGTACATCATAATTAGATACATTGCATTACATTTACATTAATCTTGAGTGTAGACATTAGCATTTTGGACCCAATTCCTCTCCGTTTTGGTGAAAAACCTAGAAGAGTTAAAGGTAACCTTTGGTAATCCAAAATCATTCTTTACATTTTGGTGAACCCAAATTTTGAACATATTTACTTCAAATTTCAAGAGCATCCTAGGTTTAATTTGCATTAGCATTGCATTAAGTGTTGCATTGTTTAAATTGCATCCTAGGGTTTTAAAAATTGCATTACTAAAAATCTCAAATAACTTCCATTCTTGTATCATTTTTGCATTGAAAACAACAAAAGATTTGCATTTTCATGTTGTAGTTGCATCTGTGCATCCAAAAGACACAAATTTGCATTCAAAATTTCTGAAAAAACTCAAAAAAATCCTCAATGGGACTAATTCGCCACACTGGAAGACTTAGTCCTACACATTTTGCACTAAAAATTCTCGCATTTTTTGTACATTTTCTACATTTCTCTTTTTTTTTATTGTTTTCTATCATACTTTCCAGATTTATTTTTTATTATATTTAGTTTACTTTCATCATGGATTTTTTCTTTAATAAGTTTTGGATGTCATTAAAATATTTAGTAGACATGTCAAATTGTGCATTTGGAACCGATCCTAATGACCTTGAGCTTCCTCATGCTCCTTCAACTCCTCATGAAATTCCTCCTTGTGTTGTTGACATCATTGGAGAAGATGATGATAGCATGAATAAGTTCTTAAAAGAGTTCCTTGCAACCTTGAAGCAAATGCATCCTTTTATCCATCCATGAAACAACAAGATCTTCCTACAATCTCACCTCCTGCTAAATTTGGATCCTACATTCTAAAACAAATGACTCGAACCTAAGTTCCCTCCAATAGGTGGACCTATTTTCTCTAACCACGCAACTCCTCAACCATTTTGTGATAAAAAAATTACCAACACACCAACCAACCTTGAAGAAACATATGGCAAGGGTTTTACCATCTTAAGAAAACAAGGTTGTGACACAACAACTAACATAACATTTACCAACTTTTAGAACAAAGACCAACAAATGAAAACACAACAGGGTTAGGACATCAATATCTTCCTCATGACAACAAGCCTACTTTTGAATTTTGGAGACTTTAGGATGATGGCACAATGATCTTTGATACCCCCTTGATTTGAATGTCTTTCTTTCATGTGAACAACCCTTACATGAATATCATTGTGTTCTAGGATGTCGAAGTGATGAGTGCCACCAATTAAAAGAAATTTTGAGCAAGTATCACTTTGATGGTGATAATTTCTATCCAATAAATCCTTAATTCATTACCAATTCCCTTTATCATATAATAGTTGTAGAATATTATCTTCTCACTATTACATGACCCTTTCTCATCACCTATCCTAGCTCATTTTTTCCTTGCACTAAGTGGGGGGAAAGAAGTTGCTAGCCTTGTCCTAGTAATACATTTGTCCTTGTCCCTTAGCTATGTTATTTACCTTATGCTTGGGTATGTGCAGGATCATCGTGCAAAAAACAGGCCCTTAAGTGGCAAAAAATTCAGAAAAATCAGTGTTAGGCAACTTGACATAAATATTTGAATAAGTTATCTATATTATTTCAAAAATATGTAAGAATAGAATTTGTAGAAAATTTAATGTAGTTTCTAAAATACTAGGTTTATTTAAAAATAAATAAAATCTATTTGGTGAAAATTTGAAATTTCAATGCAAGAGTACTTAAATTTCAAAAAATAAGAAGTAGGTGTCTCACTGACCACCCTAACCATAATAAAATGATAATATTTTTGTAATATTTTATATATAAGTAGAGGACTCATGTCCGATGTGATGCATATTTTTTGTAATTTTTCCAAGTAAATAATTAATTATGAATTTTTATTACAAATTTTAGAAAATATAAAAAATCGCCCGTCTGGACCACCTTAACTTGGTCAAAACTTCATGAAATTTATTTTTTATTTTTTAATCCTATAGTATGTGAAGTATAGAATGTGACGATATTTTTGATTCAAAAATATGATACCGCTTTGAAAGTTATAGATGTTTCTTTTCAATCAACCTATCAATCATGACTTTAGTCGTAATTCTAATAGAAAATGAATAATAATTATTTATTAAATTCAAATTAAATCATAATTTATATTTTTGGAAAGCTGAGAATCTCCTCTAAAAACCCTTTTCGTTTCATTAATTTTGGGTGAAAAAAAAGTCGTCAGCCACATACCCCCATAATATTGCCACTTTTTGGCGCACCATGATCCTGCACATACCCGCTTATATCAATTAAGATTGAGAGGTGGATGACTCACTTGATGATCAACTTTCCTTTGCATTACTAGTATCTTTCTTTTCTATGTGCATATCATGTCCCCCCCATAATGTGGCGTTTCATGTTCTCCTCTCTTTATCAAATTCTTCTATTTGTACCTCCATTCTTCTATATGTCGTATATTGCTTTTGTTTTGTGTTTTTCCTTTTGGGGATGACGCAAAGCATCAAGATGACCTATGTCTCTTCCATGTTGACCCAAATGGTCCTTTTACTTTCTTTTTCACCTTTGTTTTGTTTTTTTTCCTTTTGGGGATGACGCAAGGCATTGAGACTAAAATGTTTCCTTCATGTTGACCCAAAAGCTTTTTCTTTTTCTATTGTCTTCTTGTTTTCTTTTTGCTTGTGTTTTTCCTTTTGGGGATGATGCAAAGCATTGACATCAAAAAGTCTCTTCCATGTTGACACAAAACAGATTTTATTTTTCTTTTATTTTTGTTCTCTTTGTGTTATCTTCTAGTTCTATGTGTATTTGGGGAATGATGACAGTTTCAAGCTCTTTAATAAAAAAATTGCAGCAACGAACATACTGAACCCAAATCCATAGATCCCTTATGTGCTTGGTGTGTTCCTTTTTGGGGGAAACCCCTCTTTCTTTTGTTCCTTTTCCTTCACATGACACAACCTTTCTTGGAAATGTATGATTTGGTATAGGGGCTTTCCAAGTTGGCTCTCATGTCTTGTTATTTTTTCATTTTTCATTCACTACTTTAAAGTAATTGCTCACAGAACGATGTGTAGCAATTCCTTTAAAGTGGGGCCATACATTGGCATTATTCATTTTCTTTTTTCTTTTTTCTTGGTTCTTAGTGTAGCATTGTTACTTTATACGATGCATTTGTCACTTTGTAGATGACATTGGGTGTGATGTCTTTCATGAATGTGATCTATGTTAGCATATTACATTCCTCTAGGTGGCCTAGTGTGATGCACTGCATCCCCTAAGTTGTGAATATTTGATTCTTTGATTGGTCCTCTCTTGGTGACATTAGACAAAATGTTCCCTAAGTTATAGACCTCGCAAGAACTAAATGAGACTCATTTGAACATCTATTTTACATGTTGCATTTTGCATTTACATGGACACCTTGCATAACATAGCTTGCATGCCTGTGGTGCCATTGTATTTGTTCATGAGTTCTAAGCATATGAAGCTTTTCTTGTCTCATGAAGCATGAAACAAAATTGTCTTTGTGGTGCCTTATTAAATTTACCAGGAGGTATAACTTTGATATGCTTGAGCGCCAGGAAGCTCATTCTGAGGCATGGCTTTCCCCATAGCCACCTTTCGAGATTTCTCACCACCTGGAAAATCAGAAGTTCTATGGCCCTAGAGTGAGTATGTTGTGGATTTCTCACCCTGTGGACAACCAAAAGTTTTGTGGCCCTAGAGTGAGTATACTTGGGTATTCTCACCCAGTGGACAACCATAAGTTTTGTCACCCCAGAGTGAGTACAATTTTATTGTTTCAAACAAACAGCCTAGATCTGATCCACAACGGGCTGGAAATATGATCAAATCTTTCTTACATCTTTTCTCATCATCATGTGTGTTCCTTTGCATTCATGTTTGATTTTCCATGGGATTGTGATTTTTGGGGCTTGATCATCCCTCTTGATTATTTTTATCTCATCTTATCAAGTATTATTACATCCAGACCCTTCTTGGTTGCATGATTAGATAATTTAGTGCAAGTTTGAAATAGGTCCATCCTCTCACTAAAGTGGGGGTTAACTGTAGACACAAAAAAAGTAACCCTTTTACATTTTCTCGTGTTTAGGCCCTCCTAGTGGACTTTGACTTGATTTTTCCTAGATTTGATGTTGTAATGTGGTCAACACATTCACATTAGGTCTTGGACCCTTGTGAATCATTAAGACTTCTAGGATGTCTTGTAAAGGTGTTATGAAGTGTTGTAACCAACTTTCATACTCTTCTAGGACCCTTTCATCATAATTCACTTAAATAACTCCTTTTCATCACTTACCATGTCTTATTTCAAAGTGTTGTAAAGAGTTGTAAAAAACTCTCATGCTTTTCCAGACTTGTCATCACTAATTCAACCCTCTCTCATGCTTAAATGTCCCCTTAATGCACTTTCCAACCATTCTTAAGTGTGTTTTTGAGGATATTCCCGTTAGACATCATTTAATTCCCTTTAATTCCTGACACCCACTTAAATTGCTTAAGTGGGACTAAGTCACCAATAGAGGTGACTTAGTCCTATTTGGCACAAAAATCAAAATTATTTCAATTTTCTGGTGAGATTTTATTCTCTAACCCTTGAGGTCGGCTTGTGATGTGTTATTTTTGAGAAATTTAAGAAAATCAAATATAAATAAAGGTTTTTCTCCTCATTTATCATCTCCTAATCTCTTGCAATCTCACAACTCATTAAACATTCAATATTTCAAGCATTCAAGCATTCAAGCATTCTAAGCATAATCAAGTCATCCATTGGAGCACTTCATTGCATATCTTCAGATTTTTACATCAAGTTTTTGGTAAGTTTATGACATTACATGTTTATTTATTGTTCTCTTCTCATTTCATTTCATTTCATAGGGTTTGATTACAAAAGGGGGGTTTGACCAAGGAAAACCCCTATACTCTAACCCTTAACCCTTTTTCCCCTCTTTGTATGTGTGTTTGAAGAATTTGTATACATATTTATCAAAGAGTTTGGTGTCAAAAAGTGGTCAAAAATCCATCAAAGTCAACATAACCCTAGGTGAGGCTAACGGGTATATGCAGGATCATCATGGAAAAAACAGGCCCTTAAGTGGCAATGAAAATTCAAAAAAATCAGAGTTAGGCAACTTGACATAAAAATTTGAATAAGTTATCTATATTATTTCAAAAATATGTAAGAATAGAATCTATGGAAAATTGAATGCAGTTTCAAACTACTAAGTTTATTTTATTTTTTTAAAGTCTATTTGGTGAAAAATTTGAAA
>VDFB02257727.1:0-106990 GCA_007258455.2 Sequoia sempervirens | reverse complement strand
CGCCCTCCCTGAAATTGCTTGTCCCCAAGCAATCTCCACTGCAAAGAAACTCCAATCCTCGGGAGGCCCAAAAAAAACTGTGAAATGTCCCACACATCACGAACTGTCTCCTGTAGCATCATCAAAAACTCAACTGTGCAAGCTATCCCTGGATCCCAAACCCAGAGTGAAAGTCTATCGTAACTGTCCTCCTCAGGCTGCCACTGCGCTCTACTGCCTCCAACTTCACCATGCTGAGAATAGTGAAGTAACCCAATGGGACCCATCCAATACTCGGTGCCAAAGCTGTCGCCACCGGGATCCCAATACAATATGAATTCACATCCGCCTGTCATACAGAGACAAGAACTTCTAGAAGCATCTGCTACACCGAATCTCTCCCTGTCCTCTGCTAAACCCTCATGGATGTGATAACTGACCAAGCCATCATGCCTACTAACACCATAGTCGCCCTGTAACCATGTACCCGTATGAAAAATCTGCGACATAGAAGTAGCAAGCCCTATCAAATACATATCAGCATGATGGATAACTGACTGCTGTCCCTGCAAGTAATTCCCCACAAACAACTGAGTCGAGTACTTGCAGCCGCCAATCCCATCCCTTGAAGATGGTAACTCTGCACACAGTAATGAATTACTCCCCTCGACTGCACCAAGAGAATCACCCTGTGCACAAGAATTGTGCATCGAATACGAATCATGTACAGGTGGATCAAAGAAAAAGCTATAAGCACTCCTCACCGTGTACACCCCATTAAACTCCTCTGTGAGCCTTGTTTGGAATCTCGATGCACTGGAACAATCCCAAACACTACGATTATCACCCAACCCAGAACTAGTATCAAGAGTACGATCAGCTTCCAACTCGAAGAGTGGGTTATCATAGATCAAACCACCATCAAATTCAAATAATGGATTATTCACAAACTGCACAATCACTCCATACTGATCTGAATCATCCATCTCTGAATCCCTGGAATAATAAATTGAATTGTACTCCTGACTTGGCTCAACCAGCTGCCGATCATAATCGACTGCATCGGATAAAATGATTGATTTGCTTCCAGGAGAGGGAAACAAATCAACATAAGAACCAATCTCCCAACTGGATGATACTCTGGATATCTTCTGTGAACATGGACAAGTGTCGAGGGTTGTCACACAACTCTCTAGTGGATCAACAACCATGTCACAGGAACTATCAATGATCTGCCTTGCATCACCTATCATGGGACTAATCTCAAGAGAACCTGGTGCAACGCGTGGCTCACTGCAACTCTCAACCAGTGCACTCATCCCATCTGTATCAACTGCACCTGTGACCGTGATGGATGTAACCACATCCTCCACATATCCCTCACTGCTATGAACCATAGGTGTATACTCCTCACCAACCGCTGCCATGGAAATCTGAACTATATCAAAAGATGGTGAAGATTGTGCCAAACTCAACGCCACGGTAAGCTTCTCAATCTGTAACTGTGACTCTTGAAGGGCCAACTGGGTGCTCTGCAATGAGTCCATAGTCACCTCAAGCTCATGAGTGAGCTCATCGATCTGCTCATCCTTCCCCTTCAATGCATCATAACAAATGCAATCCCACTCGAGAAGGAAATCCCTGTCCGCAAGTAGTTTTAGGTAGTTTTGTTTCATCATTCCAATTGCTTCTCGAAGTGCATGTATCACTGCAAGGGAAAAACCACTATCACCGTGCTCATCTATCAAAGGAGTACTCAATCCATAGGTAGCCAACATCTGACGTGCAACATCAAAATGCTCAAGGGTTGTGGCAATCATATTGTCATTCACTTGTAGTTGCCCAACCAAATGATGAGGATTTTGTAGCTTATGACCCCCATACAAGTTTTTCGGTTCACAATATGCACTATGATATGACGTTGATTCGTCACCACTCACCTCATGATAAGCAACATCATGTGTGCTTTCATCCATGCACACCTCAACATCTAAGGTACTGCTGCTTTGTACCTCAAAGGATGACTCAACTGATAAGGTAGAAGTTGCTGGTATGACAGTATCTTCACACACCTCCACTCTCAAAGTAACTGTACGCCTATCCGAAACACGATCCTGGGATTCCCTATCAACATATGAATCTTCTAGCTTGTTTTCAAAGGTCTGATCTGGAAAATCAGACTCACCATGACATGAATCCTCAACTCCAAATGCATCACTAGTACCCAACTCTTGAGTCTCTTCATGTGACAACTCAATAGGATTACTTTGCATATGTGAAATCGCTGCTGTCTCATGCTCACGCGAAATTTCATCATCGCTGTCATAAAAATCAGAAGTAGCCTCCATGGTAAAAACTTCTTGAGTCACCTCTTGCAAGGACGATGTAGGTAAATCATTACCCAAAGCTGTGCTAGTGTTTTCTTGAATCAAATCAGCACGTCTATCAAATTCATCACATAAATTTCTGCATACTTCATAGGGATTTGAAGATACCAAATCATTTTGATGAAGAGTTGTATCATCCTTATGTGTAGATTCTATATCCATTTCATGTGTAAACAACTCATGAGCTATAGTGAGATATTTCTTCCTTGCAAACTCTGTCTTATGGCAAAGACTCGGGTGCAAATCCATGTAACTCATGAAAGGAAGTCCCTTCTTAATTTTTTGAGGAAGAGCGCTATACTCCTTAAACATGCTAATCACTTCTTCTTCTTTGTTTTGTGGTGTTTTGTCAATGGTAATCCTTTCTCTGGCCTCAGGTGGTACTAACTCCCATTCGTCATTCGCTGCCCTAAGTGTACCAGCGAACAAACCCTCATGCTCCTCACCTGCAACAGCCCCATCGGGCTCCTGTCTCACAAATGTAGGCCTAGTAGGCCTATCTACTATCCATGAAGCTGTCCTAGGAGCTCTTCGTGATCCTGCATCACTCCTGTCGTCGTCACGATGTGGTGACGGTCTCCTCGGAGTACCCAATCTCTGAAGTGCTACTGCCAACTGCTGTAACACACCATTTGACTGCCGTTGACCTGCACGTAGATCTCTGAGTGCATGCAAAACCTCTGCATCGTCCTGATCTTTGTGGTTATGTGGAATCTCTGTTCTCAAATTACCTGTTCTGTCAATCTTGTCATTCCTGTCAGCCATGTTTTCTGGCTGCCTGCTCAAACTCTGTTGCCTGTCAATCAGAGCACGTCTGCGTGTGTAATACCTGTGAGAGCCAATCTGTTCTGGCTGCATAAGACTGCTAAACCCTTAGGATGGCAGGATTTAGCTCTGATACCACTGTAGAAACCCTTGTTTCCCCGTTTTCTCTGTATCTGACTGTTTTTATGATTTTCTGAAGGTTTTTGGTTTTTTGACTGTTTTTGAGGTTTTTTGCATAAAATAAAGAAAAGGCGATTTTGCAAAGAATTGGAAATAAATTCTCTAAAAATTATCTAACTTCGAAAACTACAGAATCCAATGCAAATACTTATGCCAGACCATTCATTATTCTTCCGGAATGATTACAATAAATACCCAGTTACATGCAATATAAAAAGCAATGGTTTTATTTGAAAACCTGGAGATTGCAGCAATAAATGATATGGTACGGCTGAGTTGATTAACTCCTTCTCCCTCCGTCTGGTTCTCTGGATATGACAAAAAAACTTAGGCGCCTCCGATGATGATGATAAATGGCCTGAATGAAAGGCGTTTCTCTTCAAGACAAAGTACGGCTCAAAAGAAGATAGTACGGCCTGCAGCAGGTACGGCTGTGTACAGCAGCATTTAATGAAATGTACGGCCTTCCTAAACCCCCTCCAGAATATCACTAAAATAGGCGCTTGATGAATGTTTGCTTTCCGGATGAGAAGACTATCTGAAACCCTGAAGATTGAATAACTCTGAAGCTCTGTAATTTCCTCTGGATGAAGAAATTTCTCAACTGGCAATAGATCAGGCGATATCTCACACCCTCTGAACTGCTTTCAATGGAGATGGCTCGTTCCCCAATGAATTCGAGACTGAAACCCTAAAGCTTCTTGCTCAGACCAAACTTGATCAATTTCAATAACTCAATATGCATAATAGCTCGATTCCCAATGAAAAATGCTTAATACACTAAAAAGTGCGATTTCCTCAATAATAGGGAATCATTAAAATTTCGAACTTTTTATTCTTTTAATATTTCAATAGTTCAACTCAAATTTTTAATTATAAAATATAATTAAAAATTGGCCCCCTTTCATGATGGCAACCCCCTTCAGCCAAATCACTAAAGTTATAATAAATTATTATAACTTTATATTATAACGCCAAATAATTAATATTTAATTAATTCAATTAAATATTAACCCGATGCTCGAGCCGTCTGAAGCTGTCGACTGAGGAAGTGATTCTGAATGCTATCAATCCATACTGCTAAAAATAGCAGGGGTCCCACGCTGAGTGCTGAATACTGCTAAAAATAGCAACTCAGGCTAGAAGCGTCCGAACGAGCCCGAACGAAAGCCAACTGATCAAATACTGCCAACTGAAGCTGAGCCAAGCTCCAACAAGACCCTCTATCCATCCCATCAGCCTACGAGGGTCGCAAAATAGGCTAATTCTTATGGACTCTGATGCTCGCTAAAAATGGGGACATTACAGATTCACCTAGGGTATGTCCAGAGACCCACACAGATGTAGCCAGACTGCAAAACACTTTCCTTGCTTGCACCCAAAAGGAACCAAACTGCATAGCCATATTCAACACAAGTTGGACCAGGATCTACGGCTTGAGGCTATTGACCCGGTAACATAGCTTAATCCTATTAAATGTGTTGTATACTTTGCATATTTTACACTGTTATAGATTGCACACTGCCACAATTGAGATGCCCTCATGGGTGGTCTTTTAGCCCATGGTTTTATCCACATTGTCTTCATATAATACTTATCAATTTCCCATAAAAAATGTGCTGCAAATACTTGCACACATGGATTCATTTAAGGACGAGTGTGAAATATCTTATTGTATTTTAAACGGTTACGTTAATACAATAGTGAGTGTTGTTTTTGCTGTGTTTTTTCAAGAAGGGTTTCCAAGGGTAAATTCTCTTGTTAGATTGAGTGTACCATTATTTCTTTTTGCTGCATTTAGGATTTCATTAGCATTGATTATCTTGCATACATTTGTTCGTATTTTTCTCTGTAAATTGGAAGTCACCGGTTATAACACAATTTATATAAGTGAAAGACAAGTCAAAAACGTTCACACCAAGTCTATGTTCATGTTTCCTAATGCAGCAGAAAATGCTGTTCTTTGTGTGATTGAAAACATTTCCCTGAAGAAATTTGTAACAAGCAAAACATTATACATTTCCTATATATAAAAGATAAGAGCCTGTCAGATTTTCCTTCATGCATGCCTGAATCCAATTACTATCTGTAGATCTTATAAATAGAAAATTAAAAACTGATCTCAGAAAATTTAGAATCAAGATACAGTGCAATTTTTCTGCTACAAAAAGTTATTTATCTTAACTCTGCACACTGCTTTCATCTGAAAATTTCTTCTGTGACTAAGTATATGTGTTTTCTAAGAGACCATGCAACATGGCAGCAAGGGGCTGAATATTGCAAGCCTTGCTAAAAATAATAAATACGAATTCCTGGTTTATAAATTCATGTTACCAACTACCACATATTGATACCGCCGACTTACTCATATTGCCTAATGACCTACAAATCCATGCTAGAATAGCATTTAATACAGCAGTCACTACTTGATGGGGAAAAATACCTTCCAATGCAGTGCTAGAATTAAAGGGAATATGGAACAATATGGTTCTCAAAATTATAATATGGAAGTATTTTGTCCCTACCATGTGCTTCCAGGTTTCTGAAAATGCTCTCACAAGCTTCCAGAAGTTTAGAAAAATCATTGAAAGATAGAAAGCTCCCAATTTGCAAGAACCCTTGATCAAATAGTGGCCAAGACTCAGAAATCCCCCCCACAGCTGCCTTTCGCCATGTCACATCAAATGGATCACGACTTGTATTTGCACCATTCTCCTTGATGGCACTGTATGAAGCTTTTGACAGGATCTTACAAGTAATCGTTGATAGGAGAACAGATATAAGTGTATTAACCAGAAAGCTGGTTGTTGCATTGCAGATCTGTAACCAATGTAATTTCACTTAGAAACCAAAATAAGATGACAATCCAAAAAAAACAAAGGTAGAACTACACCTTACATGAGGTATTCGATAGCCCATTAGAGAAAGAGCAGCATCCAGAAGTGGGCTTCTTTGACTTAGATTGAGAGATTGATTCAAAAGAGAAATGCTCACAGAAGTTTGAGAATTTGACAGGCTTCCTCCTCCTAGTGAAGTTTCTAACCCATCGACTCTCGTCACTCCATCATTTACTTGACATTTCCCCTTTTCTATTTCTTGAAAATGAGAACTTAATCTCCTTAATATATCAGCCAATCCTGATTCGCAATTCATGGAGAATGCAAAAAAATATGCATTCTACTCACAATCCATAAACCTGAGTCCACAATATGGTTTGCTGTCAGCATAGATAAGTAACAAAGGAAAAGGTAGTATAACTATAGACACACCATTTGAAAAGCTAAAATCTAATCAGTTCATAAACATATATTCAAATATTGTGCAATTTAAAAGATACTACTTAAATATGGAAGTTGACTCCTCTAAGATGGTTATCACATTTCATCAGTGACCAAACACATAATGTAGAGTTTTATTTCATTCGATTTTATTTTTTTAAGATGATATTAAGATAACCAGTGACTGCAAGATTAAACCCTTGAGGAATCTAATGATAGAAAAAGTTCAACAATTCTAACAATTCAATTTGGCCACTAATCACAAAATTTAGAAACAAATTTGGGTTAAATTTGAATTTTGTTCATTCATAATCAGCACCACTTCCATGCATGTATAGCTTGCAAAGAATCAGCCATAGTTCCACAAGAATGCACCCTCCCTTAAAATGCAGAGTTTAAGAAATGGGGACAAAACACTCGTTTTCATCCCTTCACTGCCACCAAGGGAGTGGGAATATTCCACAACACCCTACAGAAGCAAGGGATGTCTCCAAGGCATTCGCCCCTTGTTAGGGGTAAGGGAGATGCCTCAAAAGTCAAAATCCTTGGGACGACCTAGGGACTTCTAGAACTCCCTTGACCATGTCAGAGACACCAAGGATTCCCCACGACTTGGGCAGTAGTAAAGCTCTTTTTTAAAAAACTGATTCACTAACCCTGACCCTAAAGCATTAATACACACAACCCAAAACCTTTAACCCTCAAAAACACTATGTATATATGCCTACCCTAAATTCAAATCACCATCAACACATTTTCATTGCATTAAGCACAAGGAATGAGGAAGACTTCAATCATCTTCATCAATCAATCATTTGAAATATTCATCAAGCCTTCAAGTTAAGACTTCACAAATTCATTCATTCCCATTTTTTGCACCAAGCAATCATTATTAAATTGCTAATGATAGTTTTTGCATTTTCAGTGTTAATGTTAAATGCTATTTTTTTCCCCATCAAATTTAGTATGCAAACTATTTGTATGGTTTATAAATGATTAAGTGTTGCTTTTAGGGTTCTACAACTGCTTTTTACTTTTTGGAATCTCATAACAGCTGCTTTAGAGTATTTAAATGTTGTTTTAATTATTTACCATTTTAGGATTTTAAATTTTCTTTTTCTTAATTGTTTATAGATGATATAGATCATTTTTTTATTTTCATTTGACTTTTGTGTGTCCTGTGCTCCTACACCTCATGTGATCTTAATTAGGATAAACAAAACTAATATTAAAATAGGAGTTCCTCTTTTAGTTTTAAGGTTTAACCATTTAACAATTAGTATTTAATATTTAGTTTTTTAATTTCTTTTTTAAATGTTGATAGTAATATTCAAATTAGGATTGCATTCTTTTGTATCCTTTGTTTCTAAGCTTCGTGTCTTGACCCCTTGCATTTGTAATTAAGCTTATGAAGTGAAGTTAAACAATAAATTTTATTTCTTTTAATGTCACTATCAATTCTAGTTGCATGACTGATCATGAGGAGGCTCAAAAGCCTAACATTGAAATTCAAAGTCAAAATCAAAATGAGAACAGGCGTGAGAGGAGAATTAGGTAGCTAGTTCAATGAAGAGCACTTCTCATTTCAATTACCCTTCCAAAGTATTGGAAGACTTTGCAACTAGTCCCTTGGATAAGAAGGCCCCTCTAAAACAATTTGCTACCAAGTTGCCAATGAACAAATCTAGAAGTTTAGGGGGAACAAATCTATAGAAATCTCATAATGTGGCTTAGATTTCCAAGACAACATTACTAGAGTCAATGCACATCTTCTTCATATCCCTAGTAAGCGTGCTGAAACATGTGAAAATTTGTCATTGGAACAACAGGGAGAGATACAAAAATTGTTTGGGGGTGAGGATGAGTATGACACAACCAAACTGTACTAGCACTTCTCTAGAAGCATAGACAATGGCACAAGTTCTCCTTTTCATGTCCAATGTAACAAAGCATAAGTAGAAAACATAGGGTGCCAAGTTCTTCTCCAACCTGCTAGGGGCAATGTTTAATGTTCAAATGAATTATGAGGTAAATGATGACAAAAAATGACATAGGCAAATTCTTCTTTGCTAATGGAATTCCATTCCAAGTCACTTTCCTTATTATAAGGAAGTTGTGGCTAAGATTATAAGAGTCGGGCCTTCATATGTGCCCCTAGAGCAGAAAAATTGAGGACCACAATCTAGGATAAAAAATATTGCAAGATTTACACAATAAATAGAAAAAATCTTTATTTTTTGTTTTATCAAGTAATTCCAGGAAAGATTTTTGCTTCTATGCAGTTTACAATTAACATTTAAAATTTATATGTATGCCAAGTAATTGTTAAAAGAGCCAACAATCGTAAGAGAAATAACCACATTTCTACACTCTACAAACAGAAGCTTATAGTGCCTGCACGTCTAACATATTTGTAGAATCCCCACTGGTTGGAACTTGTTACCTCATGTATAGCTTTTAACTGTAGTTACCACTTACCAGTGTGTATAGCTATGACTAATGTAGTTTTTCGGAAAAAGAGCATGCAAGTATCTCTAAAAGCTTGTGAATTGTTTATTATTTTGCAGAAAATTGTTTTCACCCACTGGAGACGTAGGAGTCCCTTAAGCACAGGTCAGGAAATTCTGGGAGATACTTGGAGATAGCAAGAAACATCAGGAGATGCTTGGAAAAGTCACCAGGTGTTCTGGGGGTCTCCCGCTATTCCAAATCTCATCTCAACACTGGAGACATGCCCTCATCCCATAGGCAAGCAGCAGCAAAAAGTAATATCCAAGTTTTTAACGAGAGCAAGCACTGGATGAATTTGATTGAATACTACCATTGTGATTTATATTTAAACCAAGGTGCATTATCCCCGCTCAAAAGAAATATCCCCAGGAAACTTAGCTTCAAGGATAAGGACTCTATGGCCTAAAATATTAACTGCTGCCATAGCAAATAGGCAACTGAAAATCCAAAGTCATGGAAGATCCAAACTTAGACTGAAAACAAAAGATCTGTCTTTTATTTAAATGCAGAAAATCTGTAAAATACATCAAATCATGAAAATATATCAGGAGTTTGTTATATTTTATATTACACAGTACATAATATCAAGAAAGTTCTCTGAGAATATTTGACATCAGCTTAGCCTAAAGTGAAAGCCAATACGGGCACTACACTTGGACATAAACCTAATCTCCAACACACAAGATTGTAAAGAAATTTTGTTTGCAGAACTTGAATCATTTAAAGGGGCAACAATCTCATCCTTATATTAGTGTCGACATGGATGGAACCATATGTGTAATACGCCTGTACCCTTACCCATATACTCCGGTACCATTTTTCAAAAAAAAATTAGCCCTCTAGCCCACAATTGTAGGCAACTACGAGAAAACCCTAAACTCTAATTATAATGAACATGTAAAAAGATATTCATGTTCTTATAAACAAACACAAACAAATTACGAATTAAACAATTAAAAGCATCGAGAAGGTAAATTTGCAATGCATTTCTGCTAATCACTGTGTAGAATAAACTGCACTGTGTGCAATGAAAATGGTCATTGAATGCTAGCAAAGTTATGGAGCAATCTCAATTAAATACAAACTAAAATCTGTCTTTTAAAGTTAATCTCATTACAATGTTCTTGCAGCAAATTTTCTAAGAATTTAAATTTAACCAAAGATTTAACGTGAAAAAAATGTCAGAGCGCATTAGGTAATCTCGCCTGTAGGACTCAAAAGGAGATTATTCCACCATGGATAAATTACAACCAATGAGCATAGAAAATACAGGAAAAAAAATTACTAGTGATCATTTAAGATTGAAACTAATATCACTGCAAAATTTATATGGAGAATTTCCCGTAACCTTGAAACCCTGATAATACAATAGGGTTTTACCTTGGTAAGCACATGTGTGGCAGCAGAACGGGCTACACTCCTCACACGAACAATAATTCAAAAAGGAAGAGGAAGAAAATATGAAGAGGCGTTTTTCAATATAGGGTTTATGTTATTGGCGCCAAAAAGAAAATTTTCTGTTTATTAATTTTCAATTTATTTTTTAAATTGTTTATGGTCTTGTTTTGAAAGCTAAAGCAAGGATTTATTATTATTGGTTTTTTTTTTTTTGTTCTCGCTAGGAACATAATCTTTGGATAAGAACATAGGGATTTTAAAGGGAGATTTTGGTGTGGGGGGTTTTGAAGATTATGTATATTTTGAGTTTTAATTATTTTATTTAAATATTTATTTAGAAAGTGTATTATTAATTTTTAGTATTAATTTTAAATTATAAATTAATTTAAATATTTTTAAATTAATATTTTAATTTTTTTTAAATATTTTTGACTAGGAATTATTGAAAATAGGAGATTTCGAACATAAATACTCAACAATAGCATTTTAATAGGGTTTAGACTTCGGTGACAAGAACAACAATACGTGTCACATTATGTCAATATTAACAACTAATATCTCTACTTTAGATTATATCTAAGTATTTAATTATTTCAATATTCTAAAAATATTTATTTATTTTAATTTTTATTTGAAGAATTATTTTATTTTTCAATATAAATATTAAATTTTAATATTTATCTAAATTACAATATTTATACACATAAATATGTATGTAGATAGATGAAAAGGAAAATTTTGTTTCTTTATGATTAATCTAGTTCAATTAAATAAATGTAAGTAAATAAGCACAATTATATTAGATTAATTATACTTAATTTGAGAATTGGTATATCAAATAATGTGCTTTGAAAACAAAATGAGATGGAAGGTAATCCTTAGCATAGTGAATAGAGAATGGTATCAATGGATAAGTGTAGGGATTTCCTGGAAGATGCCTCTTTGTCAGTAAAATAGTTTGAAATTATGCATTAGATCTACATTCAATCAAAGGATAAGTTCATGGGTTTGAGATAAATCTATAACCACAAATACTTACTTGTGCTTTGGATTCATCTTGGCAATCTATAGAGTTATATTCTCCAACTTCACCTAATGTACAATCTTGTGTTCTACTTTTCTTGGAGATTTGGGTTGCCAATATTAAAAAGGCCTTGGCAAAGTTCTAAAAAAGTTATAGAATAGTTATGTTTTAATATGTTGTGTTTGATAAGTTTTAGCAACAATGTTGAAAGAACAAATAAATAATCAATTAATCAATGAAACTGCATCTGAAGGAGGTGATTAAACACATTTCAATTAAACTATATATTGATAAGTAATAAAAGGTGTATAAATAAATTATATGTGTGGTTGCACAGTTCTTGTTAGAAACGTGAATTCCACTACAACATGAAACAAATAGTCTTTTCTTCAACTTAAACTCCTTGCTCCATACCACAAAACAACAAACTAATCAGCGAATACACACATTTTAATTATATGAAAATTTGTGAGACAAGGAAAATGTAATCATTGTTCATTTGAAGGAACTTCTTTATGTGAAGCTCAATTTGAACCATTATAGCAAATAGTTCCTCATTGAATGAAGAAAATACTTTCAAGTCTTTTACCAATATTTCTATTGCTCTAACTTTGGTTGATTTGAAATCACAAGAATACGAAAAAAAATAAAAAATGAATCTTTGAAGTATATTTCAGTTCTAAAGGATATAGCTTTGCACTCACTCCACATTCATACTTTAGTTTATTAACAATTGATTTGTGGCGTAGACTAGTTCTGTATTGAATATTGTCTCCAACACAAACTCTTCTTTAGTGGTAGTCAACAGGAGATTTAGGAATACAAGTGGTAGGCATACAGGGAGAGACCCACTATTTTCAAATCAAGGTACGGTGATACATAAATAAGCATATGGTTATATTATATATATTGTCATGAGGAGAGATGGAAAATGTGATTAAGGAACATGATTATAGGGTTGGGCTTAAATGTCACACATGAAACGTTGACTTAGTATGGGCCCTGCTAATTCATGCATCATGCCATTAATCATTATCAATGGGTTTGTAGCATTTATCAGTCCGCTGTAAAATACCCATGTTTGTGAGACTTGAAGGAATATAGAGCACTTTATTTGTTTTAATTGTATAATATAATATATTATATAGTTTTATCTTATATTGCATATTATATAATGTGTGCACAATAGTTATATGTGTTAAAAAATTCAAATTAAAATTATTTAATTTAATATTTTTTTTTGTAATTAAAATATTTTATAAAATTTATATGCTTTATTTCAATAAAATAAAATTTTAAAAATAATTTTGAATAATTTGATTAGTTGATGATTTTTTTTAATGCATTAAAAATATTATATTATATATTATGAATACTATGTTGTTATATTACATATAAATATTATAATATAGTATTTTAAATATTATATTGTTATATTAGATATAAATATTATAATATAACAATTTAAATATATAATACTTATATATAATATATTAAATTATATTATTTATAATATTATAATATATGATATGATATATTATAAGATAATAATATTTTATTTTTTTTAAAAAGGGGTAAAAATTTATTGAATCAACCAACAAAGTACAAAGAGCAGGGGCCAAGAGCCCGAGAAAGAAACAACACCAGCATAAAAAACCCCCCAAAAGGGGCACAACTAACCATCCATATCTTCCTTGACAAGAGTCTCAAGTTCCAAGGCACATTCCGGAGGTAGGTGAGTCCAATCTCCCATCCTCCATCCCTCTCCACGATCAGAAGCCCACTTAGCCAGGCAATCCACAGTCTTATTCCACTCACGAGGAACATAGCAAAAAGAGACAACATCCAAAGAAGTGCTCAACCTAAGAATTTGTCTCCCCACCACTGCCAGATGCCAATCCACATCTTCCACCCGTTGCAAATTTAGCATATCCACTACCACCTGAGAGTCCGACTCACAGATAATCTTGCTCCATCCTAGAGCACAGCCTCTTTCAAGAGCCATGAGGACAGCAAGAGCCTCCATGTAATTATTGGTTTGAATCCCTTTATATTCAGAGAATAAGAAGATAACCTTACCAGAGCTGTCCCTGCCAATTCCTCCAACCCCAGCATGCCCAGGATTTCCCCTAGAAGACCCATCTGTATTGATCTTGAGAGTCCCAAAAGGGGGGGGGACCACTTTCCCTCCCTACAAACCTTCCTTTTAGCTTTCCTGCTTCTGCTCTGTTGTAACTTCCCAAGAGCACCACTAGAATCCGCACAAAGAATATTCAACTTTTGGACCACCCGCACGTCTCCAGGAGCAATATCCTCCGAGAGATCACACTTCGCAGCAAGAGTCTCCTGAAGCATATTTATTACTTGCAACCACACCTGCTGAACCCTCTTAGGCTTATCCTGAAAGATCCTACGGTTCCTTTCCAACCACACCTGCCATATAATAAAACCTGGACCAATACCCCAAGCCACCTCCAGAAAAGAAGTCTTAGAAGGGGGTCTACCAAGGCTGTTCCAAAACTCAACCAAAGAGTGAGCATGTATACAAGCATGCTCCCAAGCTTCCCACCACCAGTGCCAAATAACCCTGGTGAAAGAACATTGGAAAAAGAGGTGCGAACTGGTTTCTTCGCTTTGATGACATAAAGTACAGATAGAAGGCCCATGGAATCCCCTCTTCTGCAGATTCTCCTAGGTAAGACATTTATTCTGAACCACAAGCCATAAGAAAAAGTTGCATTTGGGCCAAGCTGACTTATTCCAAACTTGCTTCCACCAAGATATGTCAATCCTGTCAAAATTTTGTCTTTCCAACTCTTGATACCCTGAGGCAACAGAGAACTTTCCTTTTGGATTGGGTCCCCAAGCGAGGGTATCAGCTCCTCTTAAAGAGTTACACACTCTGCCAGCAAGAATCCCAGCAAGAGTCTCTCGCTCTCCCTCAGATCCCCCAGGAGGCCAGTCTACGGGCTCTTTCCATCTGGCAACCTCTCCCCGCCCCACCCTTAAAAACACCTTAAAGTCCTCAACCTTACTCCATCCTGCTGCAAGGAAGCTGTCACATAAAGGTTGAAGGTGGGGGTATTGAGATAGAATAGGAGGAAAACCATCCCAAGAATCCTCCCAAAACAGAGCATCTGAACCGCCATTGCAAATCCAGAAAAGACCATTTTTAACTAACTGAGCACCTTTCTTCAAAGTCTCCCAAATCACGGACCCCCTTCCAGTCAAGTCGTACCTTGGTACATCTTTCCCATTCACTCCACCAAGATACTTAACATTAAGGATTTTAGCCCATCCTTGATCTTGGCTTATGCACCATCTCCAAAATAGCTTAGCAGCAAGAGCCCAGCCGTTCCAGCTTGTATTCCTCAAACCCAGACCACCATCCTGCTTTGATCTGCAAACACAATCCCATTTGACCAAACTCCATTTTGAGGAAAGCAAATTACCTGTCCATAAAAATTGCCTTGAAAGAGCATCGAAGTCCTTAATGAACCCAGCAGGGGCTGACTGTACAAGACACCTGTAAATAGGAAGAGCTTGGATCACAGACTTCAAAAGAGTCATTCTGCCAGCAGTTGAGAGCCAACGGTGAGTCCAATGACTCACTTTACTTCGAAGCTTATCTAAAATCTCTTGCCACACACCCCTCGAAAGCCTTTGGTCTGAGAGAGGGATGCCCAGATACACTAAAGGAAGCGTTCCAATTTGAAACCTCAAGATATGAGCAATTCGAGTTTGAATAGAAGCAGGGGTATTGAAGAAGAAGATTTGTGACTTTTCTTCATTAATCTTTTGTCCTGAGGCTTTCACATAAATATCCAAAGCTCTTCGGAAACTGGCAGCCTCCTGAATTCTTGCGACACCCATCAAGGACGTGTCATCCACAAATTGGAGGTGGGACGAAGGAGGAATGCCATGTCCCCACTTCCAACCTTGAATCCCTCCCTGACTAACTTGGGACTTAATAAGTCTTCCCAACCCTTCAGCCATCAGGATGAAAAGGTAAGGGGAGAGAGGATCCCCTTGCCTAAGGCCTCTGGTCGCACCAAATAAGTCAGAGGGTTCCCCATTAATCAGGACAGCAAAAGAGGGTGAAGTTATGCAGCTCATCACCCAGCTGATCCACTCCTGTCCAAAACCAAAGGCCTGTAAAACTTTCTGCAAAAAGCTCCATCTGACCCTATCATAAGCTTTGGCCATGTCCAGCTTAATGAACATAGCTTTTTCTTTAGAGGTGGCCATAGAATGCATAGCTTCAGCCGCTATGATAACCCCATCCAAAATTTGTCGTCCTGTAACAAAGCCCCCTTGCTCCTCAGAGATTAGGTCACTAAGCCATGGCTTTAACCGTTCAGCTATCACTTTTGTAATTATTTTGTACATCACATTGCACAAAGCAATAGGTCTAAAGAAATTAAGGGAGTTAGCTCCCTCCTTCTTTGGGATGAGAGCCAGGAGAGTTGCATTCAAAGCCTTAAGCATCTGTTTATTGTTAAAGGATTCCTGCACCACATCAAAGAGGTCCATCTTGACAATCTCCCAAAAAGCTTGAAAGAACTCTATAGGAAAACCATCTGGTCCCGGGGCTTTACCCTTTTTCATACCAAACACAACAAGCTCTATCTCAGATAGAGTAATGGGCTTAATGAGAGCCTCATTCATTTCAGGAGTGACCAAGGAGGGTATGCAAGCTAGAACCAAATCCTCCTCAACCCTAGCCAGATCCGACTCTTCTGAGAACAAGTTCCCAAAATACCTAGTAGCCTCCAAGGCAATCTCCCTATGAGAGGAAAGCAGGAGCCCTTCAGCCGTCGTGAGAGAATTGAGAACACTTCTATGTCTTCTGTCCTTTACTGTGTTGTGGAAGAACTTAGTATTTCTATCCCCTTCCTGGAGCCAATCAATTCTAGCTTTTTGTTTCCAGTAGATCTCTTCTCGTAGCTCCCACTCCTCCAGATCCTTTAAGGCCGCAGCTTCTTCTCTATATAGCCCATCAGACAATCCCTGTTCTCTGATTTGGCGCGTAATATTGTCCACCCTCTGCTGTGCTTCTCTCTTGGCTCCAAAGAGATTTCCAAAGCACTCCCTATTCCACCTTTTCAGCTTAAACTTAACATACTGCAATTGCTTGACAAAAGAAAACATAGCGGTACCATAAGCAGGCTTCCCTTCCATCCACCAAGTAGAGATATAATTCTGGAGAGAAGCATCCCTCAACCACATAAGCTGAAACTTAAAGGATGGATTCTTTGTCTTTTGAAACTTAGAAGCAGTCAAAAGAATTGGCCAGTGATCCGAACCCCTCCAGTCCAAAATCTCTGAACTAGTAATCCAACTGTCTGCCATCCAGAAACAAGAAACCAAAAACCTATCTAATCTTTCCGCTATCGCTTCCACCCCACATCTTCTATTGTTCCATGTAAATAACCCATTGGAAGGGGTGACGTCCACCACCCTCAAGCTTTCAATACTACTTCTAAAAAGGCCTGCAGAGGGATCAAGCTTGGGAATACCTCCCCGCTTCTCTTCCAAACTTAAAATTGCATTGAAATCTCCTGCCAGAATCCAAGGGAATAGAGGAGCAAGAGAGCGAACATATCCTATATGTGACCAAAGTAAAGTTTTTCCAATAAAATCAATCGGGGCATAAACATTAGTGAAGAGGAGAATCTCACCAGTTACGCCACACGTGGCCACCAAGGAAATAGTAGATTTGCTAGAAACCCACCAGAGTGGAACCAGCTTGCGAGGATCCCATAAAAGAGCCAAACCCCCAGAACATCCTTGGGCGCCAATGCACTGACAAAGACATCTAGGCCAAATCTTAGCAGCCGTGTTCTGCATCCTATCAATAGATAACTTAGTTTCCTGAATAAAAACCACCTCAGGCGAATGAGACTTAATCAGATCCCGAATAGCCTTTTGTCTAGGGATGCTATTCAACCCCCTTACATTCCATGAAAGAACAATCATTTCTGATGAAGAGGGAAGTGGGAATCAATGGTTTTCACAGAACCAGACTCCACTAAAGTCTCTCCCACTAACTTCACTTTTTCCTGGTCTTTCTTCCTCCCCACCTTAAGAGACTTCTCTGGGGTATCCTTTCTAATGGTTTTTTGATGAATACCCAAAATAGAAGGGGAACCCTTGCTTTTGCTCTCCTCCTGCCGAACATTTCCGGTGCAAGCCTTGGTTCGGGCATGAGCAGAAATCTCCTGCACTTCCTTGTCTCCACTGGAATCCAACTCCTCCAAAGGTCCCACTGAAGTATCTGTGACCATCTGCACCCCAAGCTCTCTCTCCTGCGGATCAGCTTGAACAACATTGTTCTCCTCCCCACCTATTTCCTTTGCTTCTAAGAGCTCATGACTAGCCGACATATTAGCAATGGTTCCATCAAACTGTTCTAAGTCATCCAACCCATCAAACCTATTGAAAACCTCATCTGTCTGTCTGTCCTTAAAGGTCCTCTTTTGGCCACGACCCTTATTACGCCCTCTTACAGGGATAAAGCCCTCCTTGTCCTCCCTCATAGGGGCCTTCCCTTTATCTTGGGCGTGAGGAGCACTCGTCGGCCCTATGTTTGAATCCTCTAAAGGTTTTGATTTGGGGCACACCCTCTGCAAATGCCCATATTCATGGCAAAAGCGACAGCGAAACGACAGCGTTTCATAGTCAAGTTGTTGAATCCATGCACTTGACCCCAACCGAATTTCGATAGAATCAGGCAGGGGCTTATTCAAATCAATTTCAACACATACCCGGGCGTAGGTAATTACCTTCTTCTCCATAGTCTGTCTCGAAGGACCAACTGGTTTTCCAAGCTGGCTTGCCACTAAGTTAAAAATGTCCTCCCTCCAAAATTCTAAAGGAAGCCATGGTAATCTCACCCAAACCGGGACCCGCGACGGAAGCTCTTCTGTAGGGTTAAATCCCACATGCCAAGGTTTAATGAAAAGACCCACTTGATTGTAGAAATAGGGCCCTCCTTCGAAAACTTTATTCCTGTCCGACATGCAAGAGAAAACCACTTGAAAGTAGCCATTGGCTGCCAACAAAACATCCATATCCCCCTCGGGAGACCAGGTACGCCGAGCCCATGATTCCAAAAAAGACAAAGATACCCGAATCCCTAGGAACTTACAGATCAGAGCATGCTTTGATAAGTAGTTGATATCGTCCACAATAGCTTCAGGTTGGATCTCAACAATCGGCCTATTCTCGCTCTTAGCAAGGCACCCTTATAAGATAATAATATAATTATATAATATAAATCATAATAAAATATATAAACATTATATAATATAATATAAAAATATAATATTATCATAATATTATGAAAAACTTATTTTCATCTTCTTTTATTGAGGATTAAGCTATCATCAATCTTTTAAATTTGATGTATTTAATTACTCATAATATTATTTGCAAATTATTCATAAGGGATGAAGAACTCCGACACTCCAAAATACTTAGATTAATTTTGATGAAGGATTTGGTGGGGTTTCAAATCTTTGAGGTGGATGGAAAGATGTAACCAAGTAAGTAACAATTAAAATTCTCTATAAAATAATCACATAGACCTTCCAATAGTTTTCAGGATTTGTGGATTGGGGATGCCAAAGAAGGCATGAATGTATGGGAAATCTCAATAACATACAAATCTAGAAAACTTAGCACACAACTTAGCACACAGTGGATTTCACAAGGATTCTAGGTGAGGTTTCAAGTGTTGAGATTAGGTATTGTACACCTTATATAAAAAAATATATTATAATACTGTAGATTAAATAAATATTTAGTGTGGTGCATCTAGGAGGTGTGTTTAGCCACATTATATATTTAAATTAAATAAGATTAAATTATTTGTACAAATAAAATAAAATAACAATACCACTACTTTCCTTTGAGATAATATAAAATTAAAAAATCCCATAAGTTGCAATTAACCATAAAAATTTAAAATTTCAATCCAAAATTTTCCCTCATATCTTTCTTTTACCATAGTACTCTATCTTTTCTATAGGAATACAAAGGATGAGATAGTTAACAATTATATTGTTAATACTTTGTCTTTTGGTTAAAATTTAGATTTATAACCACATGTTTATGAATATAAATATTTATTATTTTTTTTGAGACACTTTGAAATAAATATTAATAATCTTATTAAATAATTTTAAGTACATTAGTTAAATCACTTTATATTAGTGTGGGTTTGAAGGCTTGAATTTTTTTCCCTGTATATTATGTCATTTAGTCTTCGTATTATTATAAAAATATATTATAAGGTATCAACTTTTAGTGCATTCTTAGAAATTTAATATCTAATAGGATTAAATACTTGGTGGCTATAGATCCACTTGTCCATTTATCTATTTGATGAATATCTAATTTTTTGACATTTTATAATCAAACACTCTATTCATGATTAATGATATTTTTTGAAACTTTTTACATAAGAATTTTATGTAATTTTCTTTCAATTTACATAAAGTAAGAATAAAAGTCAAATAAATTAACTACCAACTTATTCAAACTTAGAGTTAAATAACATAATCTAAGACTAACAAATATTTCTTCTAATTTTTTAGTAATTAACCATAAAAATATAAAACCTCAATCTAAGATTCTTATGCACTTAAGAGTTAAATAACACAATTTAAATTTTATTTATTTATCTAGGTGTTGTGTTCAACCATATTATAAAAAAATATTGTAAAATATGAGATGCAAATTAATAATTAATAAGATTAAATACTTGATGGTTATAGATGAATTGTCAATTTAATAAAGATAATAATAAAAAATAAAATACATTAACTAATCAAATTGCTCAAAAATATTTTTAAAAAATTATTTTATTAAAATAAGTCATAATTTTTATAAAATATAAATATTTACTTTACATAAAAAATACAAACCATATAATTTATTTATAAATACACTTAGTAAAAACCACTTACACAATTTTAATTACAAGTAATATACTTAGTAAAAATAAATATTTATTTAGATAATTTAAGTTTCAATTTAACACATATAACAAAAAAAATTATATAATATGTAATATAATATAAAATTATATATTATATTATATTATACAATTAAAAATAGAGTTTCCTAATAAAGAACAAGTAAAACAATATAAGTTAAAAACATTAACTTATATTCTTGGGGGACGAGGTAAAGTTCTTGATAGTCCTCCAGGTTTGACAAACACCAACACACTGACAAATGCTATGGATCCATCATATAATGGTTAATGGCATGATGCATGGTAGATGGCCGTGCATTTGGTAGTTAACATAACGAGAAAATAAAAACGGGGTTGCAAATAGGAGGGGCTCACACTAAGCATCAAAGCTTAGTGTGTGACATTTAAGCCCAGCCCGATTATAGCAACAACTTTAATTAAAAAACCCCTACAATTTATTTTTAAAAATTATAAAACAGTGATCTTTCAAATGCTCATATGAACTATGGAAATATCATTATCTTTATTAATTTTCTTCCCTTAAAATGATATATATCTACTAATACTTCAGCCAAATGGCATCAGTACAAATGTAGAGAAAAATAAAGATAGCAATAATTATAATATTTATAGGGAGAAGTTGTTGATTAAATAAAATAATCTTTTTGAAAAAATCTAAGATTACCATATAAGGAGGATTAACCAATTAATTAAATAACAAGAAGTTTAAAATAGTAATAATTACCCTATTTTTTTAGTGTAATTTCTTGAAGAAAGAAAAATTGTAGATTTAAAAAAAGAGTATATTGTTTAAAACTAATAAGTAAAAAATTATGTACAAATATTTTACAAAAGATCAATTAAGAGAAGAGATAAAGATCAATTTCTCATTAAATTCAATGCAAAGAATACTTCTAGACCTTATTATCCATACACTCAATACCTATTTTATATGCTCTACAATTACATGCAAAAAAGAACCATACACAAATTTTTCTAAAACTTGTTTCTTAGATTGTCCAACTTTTGTAAGCTCAACTTCCAAAAGAGAATTTACAGTAATACCAAATTGAATTTCAAAAAAAAATTAAAAAATTAAAATATATATACACATTCAAATGTGTAATGAAGAGAATTACTATCTTTTCCAAGGAAGTTGCCAACAAAGAGGTCATCAATCAAGCCCTTGCATGCCCGGACAGTTATGTTTAAATTGTCTGCTTCTTGCCCTAATCTGTATAAGTAATATTTCCCTTCGTTGTTTTTAGTGTCCCATGAAGATTGACTCAAATTTTATAAAGTTCAGAGAATTCACAGAAGAACATATTCAATGAGACCCCATTATCTTAAAAGAAAAAGGAAAAAAAATTCCCAACAATAAACATGTAGCTGGCTTTAACTTGTCGATTCTCACATTCTAACATTGCTATTATCATTATATTGTGGAAGTGGTGCTCCAAAATGCATTTAAAGATTTGAAATTTTTTATCAATTGAAGGGAAAATATAGCTAGTAGAATTTGCAAAATCAAAAGAATATTATAATACATTTTATAAACTTTTATGATATAAATTACAAGACAATTATTAGGAATGAAATAGAAACTACTCACAGAGCAATTCTTCCTCCTCCTCATAAAATAAGATGAAGAAACTTCTACCCCATTTACATTCCAAAAAGAAAAGAATTCACATAAAACTTGAAATCTTCAGAGTTTAGATGGTCCTATGAATTATCAAGAACTAAGAAAATACTTATGCTTGATATGTGATGTCTCTTATCTTGAATCAACAGCAATTCCAGTGGAAGGAGGAGAATCCTCCAATTTTTCTCCCTAAAATCAAACCTCTCCTAAAATCATATATAAATTGAGTTGGTATTGGTATTGATATTGATATTGAAATGCATGAGGCCCAAGAAAACGTTTAACTAACTGAGGTGCTCGAAAAACATATAACTAACCGAAATTTATGCAATAAAACTTATTTTTCTGCTCTTTATTAACTTAAAAACTACCACTAACAAATATTTACAGTGAGAATTGTTTTCACAATCTTATAGTTTTATGAGAATTATTTTCACATCCAAGATTTAATCTTATATTTTTGTGTACAAGCATTCAACCTTGCCCTAATTAAGGTTAAAATATTAAATTATAATGTTTAATCATTGCAGCATACCAAACATTTGGGTTGTAAAATTAAAATGTTATATTCATTTCCGTTGTTTTAGTTTATTGTAGATTGTTGTGGTTTTCGTAGCCAATAAAATTTTGAATAATTAGTTAAATATTTTTTATTATAGTTTTGTGGGGAAAAATGTCCTAAAAAAACTGCGATAAAAAAGTTTATAGTTAGCATTCCTGAAAATCCGCCCTTATCGGTCCAAATTTTTTAGCCAATAAAATTGAAGAAAAATAATTTTCAAAATTTAAAAAGTTAAAAATCGTGCATTTAACTTTAACAAAATTAAAATATAATGTATGAAAAAGAAAATTATGAATTTTAATTGGCTGCAAACAAAACATTTAATCACTAGTTAACAAACAGGGTCCGCTATAGTTCCCGGCAGAACTAAAAATGTCTTTGTTAGTTGGTTGTTCAATCAAAGTCACACAAGCACTTTGCTTCAATCAACCCTTAAATTTGCACAATATTAAAAATAATAAGCAAACATCTAAGATGCATATTTAAATGTGTCATTATTAATTATTTCAATACAATAGAAAGAGGTGTAATTTTGAATGCCTAGGAGTAGATGATAAGAATGAATGCATTAAATATCTTTATATATTAACACATAACAACAAAAGTGTGTTTAGTTGACTTAAAGTAAAAAGGGTAAAGAAGGTAGGTTAGAAGATTTTGATATTCAAATTAAGGAATAAGTGCACAACTACAAGATCACCCTAGTATCAACAAACCTTTCCTAGTATGTAATAACAATTAAATCTAAATAGCAAACAACTAAATGGAGGGAGGTGCATAGATTAATATGGAGGTGGATAATACAAATGTGTGAAAGAGTGCAAATGGATAGGGTAGGGCTAAATGTATAAGTATATGTGTATATTGAAATGGATAAAGAATTAAAGATAATGAGTCCAATTTTGCATGATATTGTGTCATTTGTCATTATATGCATGTATTAAGACCAAACACAAAATTATATGGAAAATAGCATGGGTATAGAAGTTTTACCATTATAACAAATTTAAAAGGGCATGAAACTATTTTACTTAAGGATTGTATTTTATTTTACTTTAAAGCTTTTTTTTGCTATGTAAGTTGCAGCTAGGGTTGCATAATTATATTAATAAAAATAGAAATTATATTATTTTTGGAAATATTTTGGCTTTGCTACCAAACTTCTATTACATGTGGCTCATAAAGAAAAATCGAGCCCTTCAAAGATTGTTACGCTATAATAGATATCATTTTTCCACATTCCATCAAGAATAGTATGAGTGCTTCTGGAATAAACTATGTATGCTTTTTTGAATCAGACTCTATGATTCATCATCAGGATGAGGATAATGAATCACAAAGAGTGATTCCAAGTGTTGATTCAAAAAAACATACACAATTTAATCCAAAAGCACTCATACTATATCTATGTTATGTCAAACTTACCAACTTTAAAGCTTTTTTATTTATTGCATACACATATATTATTTTTTATTTCTTATCATTTTCAAAAAGTCAATTTGAAACTACAGTTATTTACTACATATCTCAAGTACATAAATTTTTTCAATAAAACAAAATATTCCATAAAATTAAATGAAAATTAATTATTTCAATCATTTTATTCGCTATTATATTTACTAAAATATATCAATAATTTTTTATTTAGAAAAAAGGACAATGAATCTACTTTTTTGAAAAATTGTCATTTATTATTAAAAAAAATATTTGTTAATTAAAAATATTTATTTTGTTAAACTTTTCTTTATAAATAAATTTATGAATATGATCACGCTATTGTAATCTATGTTATTTTTAAAGATGCAACTCTTAATATAAATATATATTTTATCTTATATTTTTATATAACCTTTCTATGGTTTATATTAAAAATTAAAATTAGGTACTCGTGAAGTGGAACATGTTATGATGGCCAGTTATAAGCCTACCCCTGGGTAGAAGTTAAATGGTATGTCTCTCCAACTCCTAGGGTGTAAATTTCAAAAGCCTCTACTTTAAATATTTTTTAGAGAAAATTTCTAAGCTTGGTTGGGATAATTTGATTCCAGTTATTTGTGAGTCTAATTTCGTGGACTTGTAGTTTAATTGGACAATCAAGAATTATAATCTTTAGAGGTTTTTATCCTAATGCACTCTAATTCAAGTTCTTCCTAGTTTATATCACTTCTTTACTACATTGTAAAAAAAAATAATTGAATAGTGGGTGGAAGGGTGGGCGACTTTCCACATGGGATTGTGGAAAGTCCGTTTCAGGGGGTAAAACAAGGCAAGGATAGCAAGCGGATGCCCCGTCAACAATAGTCACATGGTTGGTTTTCATTTCTTTGTGTGCATTTTGTTGGAAATAGGATGCCATTTAATTGCAATCCCAAACATTGTTTATTTCACATGTCTCCTAAGTCCTTGGAAAGTGTTCTCAAACACTAGGATTAGAAAGAGATTAATATTGAATGAATTAATCATGTTAATTGACATTTGTAATTAATTCTAAATGTTAGGAGCATGTGAGGGCATCCAATATGAATTCCTAAATAATAGGGGCACAAGGGGCACCCACATGGAAGGTGACACTCACCTTAAGTTAAGTTAATTGTTTGGAGTAAAAGATAACACTTCTGAATGCATGTAAAAATCCTCAAAGTTAGGGATTGATGTTTACATGCATGAAGTTTAGTTCAGTTTAGTTCATATCAGTTCAATTTAGCTCAATTGAGTTCAAAATCAGTTTAGTTCAGTTCAGTTCAGTTATGGTTCAATTATCTTTAGTTAGTTTTAGTTGAATGCTAGTTGACTTCAGTTAAGTTGGAATGCATGACTAATGACTTGAGTTGCATGACAGATAACAGGTGACTTCCTTTAGTTAACAGGGGATGACAATTCTTGCATGAATGGTGGAGAGAGATGTTTTAGTTAACAGAGAATGACTTGGACCCACTTTGGGCACCCAAGTTGGCTTCTTGGAATTAACTCCTTTGCATGTTAAGATATTTCAGAAGGTTGAGATAAGTGGGCCCACTCTTGGGCGCCTACTTTGAGGATAAAGCCTTGAAGATATTTATGGAATAAAGGTTGAGTTACTACTTCAATTTGGGACGCCCAAATGGATGAAGATGATGATTTGGCATTGTTCTTCACGATTAAACTCTCTTGGAAGAGATAGGCATACCTTTTAGGAGATAGGATTGAGATTTGTAATTGTAACTCTTTTGGAGTTTACAAAGTTGTTTATTGCCTATATATCTCAAGCAAGTTGAAGAGAGTTTGTATCAGTTTTACTGCAGGTTGTGAAGAAGATTTGTTGAAGGCAGAAGAAGCATCTCAAGGAAGAATTGGAATTATTGTAATCTACTTCAGAGATTAAATAATACATTGATTCTTGGTGGAGTTTTTTCCCGAAAGGGTTTCTCCATGGTATATGTTGTGTATCTTCTATTCTTTTGTCTAATTTTTCTACAACCTTCTGTCTTCATTCTACAAATGATAAAATGAATTAATCATATAATCACCTAGAAAGAATTTGTAACAAAGAATACATATTTAGATCAACAAGTATAATAGTTTTACAAAGTATTAAGCTATATAAACACCTCAATTTTCAACACGTTTGGTAATTTCTAGGTAGACTCGTCGTATCCAACTATGATGTGAGCTTCATACACATTAGCATTATGTTTTACCTCCATCCTGTATCATTGCATTGATGACACTATATGGTGGCAATGTTGTGTGGTTTGGGCTGCACAGGGTGGCAACCTCACCTTGTACAGTGTAATAACCTTGTGCGCATTTATATCACTCATTCTTTCAAAGGTGGTATTGGGCTTTGCATTCTCCTCTCTTCTCGATTGTAGGCTTGTTTGGGGTTTTCTTCAATGGCAAAAAAACCAAAATTTATAGTGCACATGTTTGTCGATTCTCTGGTTTGCTCTGGGGCCGATAACCCAATTCAACTTGGGAGCAAGGAGCGACAAAATGCATTTGGGGGAATTACCAACCAGCGCCTTAAATGTATTCTCCTAAATATAGATTCGCACATAGTGGTGGTTGTCAAAATGGTCTTGAGGAGGGAGCATTTGGTGCCCCATGAAACACCACGGATGAACTCTCAAATAGTCTCGAGGTTCTTGGCGTCTCTGTTGGATCTCCATAATGCCAAAGAAGAAGCGAAGGTATTGGTTTGCAAACTTTTCAAGAAGGGTCTGATGGAGGGGATGGATGAAATTCTCAAGCTGGTGATTCTTGGGGTCGGGATGCCAAGACCCAAGGACTTGGAGTTGGTTAGGAAGCAAGGCAAGGTTATCAAAATATATCCATTTCTTTTGGATTTCAAGGGCACGACTCTGGTGCGACATAGGATGGTGGCAGCGGTTGGGGTAAATTTCTTGAAAAAGATGGTGAGGCTAGTGGACGCGGACAACTTCAAATGGGTTGCTAAGTTTGATGCTTTTGCAAGGGGCAAATGGTCTCATGTAAAGGGGTCTGGTGTATGGTTTTCAGTACTTATAAGTAATCAGTTTTAGTTATTTGTTTGGTGGTTTGCCCAGTTATGGGCTTTTTTGTGTATGCCTTGTAGTCAAGCGTCCTATCCTCTTTAAAGTCGAGGTGTCGTTGGTGTTTGATTTTGGGCTTGTCTGGGATTCTAGTGGTGATCTTGCAAATTTTAGTTGAATCCTGCATATGCAAACGTTTGTATCCCTCTTTTTTGGTAGAAATCAATACAATCTCTATTACAGAACAAAAAATAATAATTTAATAAAATTTAATACATTTATAATTTCATATTATAACAATGGTAAGTTTCAATTTGAGTTTTGATAGAATTTTAAAAATATTACATAAATGTGGCATTCATGATCAAATATATATTTCTAATTTAATAATATAGAGTTAAGAAAAATATATTTGTCATTTTGCGTAAAGAAAATATTTTAAGGCATTTAAAAGTAGATTTTTTGGTTAAGACTGGGGAGGATCAACCATTATATGGAAATTTTTCATATTATAGTTTAAAATTAATGAAAGAGGTTTTTAAATTTTAAACAAAGATATCAAAAACAATTATTTGCATTCAAAAAAATATATTTTACAAACAAAATTTCCTTATCCAATTGACCTACCCAAACCCTCCAATTAGATATTTGTTGCAACAAGGGAATAGGTTAGAATTTGAGCCCCATCTACTCTTCAAAGTCTCCCAAGACAAAACTCAAGTAAAGAATTATTCTAGCCAAAGTAGTCAACAAATTAAAACAATTGATTGAGGCTACTTCATCAATGTAGCATATACCTCAAAGACTAGCATTTGAGCTCAAAGAGTAGGATATCTAGAGCTAACATTATTCATCTTCACCTTATACTTAAATTAATAATCTTTACCAAATTTGGATGATTGACTCTTACTTGTAATGGAGGATTCCTTTCAAACACTATGTACTTTCTCCTTTCTCTAACTAAATTTACTTCATGTAACAAATAGGACATCAAATCCCTAATTACCACATCACCCACAATAAAATTCAGATCTCAATAAAGAGGATAAAAGGGATAAATTTGTGTTGATATGCTTCACATTTGATTTTTTATCTCCTTTTGAAGCAAATCCAAAATAATTTACAAAAAGGGTTGTTGGATGACAACTCAAATGGTTTATTATCAGTAAATTGTTAGAAGATGCATTTCAACCATCTTTTTAAAGAGAGAAATAACATAGAACCTAAGATGATATCTATATCTAAATATTTCAATAGCAAGACGCTCTGATTTTTTAAGAGAAACCTTGAAACCTATAATAGTCTCATCCTTGTCAATAAATTATTTCCAAACCATAACAAGATCCTCCATAATTTGATTGTCAATTATGAGCTCATACCCCTCTTTCTATTGAAAAATCACACAATCATGTAATCATTTTCTTCATAAGAAGCCCCTTCGTCTAAAGAAACTTCCACAACCAAAATTGAACCTTGTCATTATCAACATGGAAAGCTTGAACCACCTCTATTTTAGTTTGGTGACAACCAACTTTTGCTCCATGTATATTCAACCAAATCAACCCTTAGGTTTTTTATCACTTGAAAAGCTTGTTTTGAGGGTAATACTAAATCAACTATATTACAAACACCTAGATTATCTTTTCCTTTACCTCTATTTGTAATCTCCAATCCTTCAGCTTCATATAACTCCACTAAATGAGCAACAAATTCACCCACTTTAATCCCACTCTAAGTAACCCCTTGAGCTAATCTCATCAAAGTGGTGGAAACCTCGCCTGCATCCTTATCCCTTGCTAAAACTTATTATAAGCTCAAATTTAAATTAAGGACCATTAATAATTTATCTTGATAGAGTAATAATGAGAGACACCCACATCAAAAAATATCTAGGTCCTTAAACATCCATGCTAATTATGAAAATAGTCATCATTCACCCTTAGGAATTAAGAGGATAGACTTAATAATGTTAACGAGGAGACACAAATGTAATGAATGTAGGCCATAACACGTTTTAAAACTTTTTTTTTACTATAACAAATAGGTTTATATGTGTATATATACCCATTAATAAATGTGCAAAAATACTATGGGAATAATTCAAAATAGTTGTAACTTTGGATAAGGTATTTAGATGCTCCGAGATTTTACCTAAGACATTAAGAATTAACAAATAGACAAGTAAAAAAATTATGATATGATTATAATATAAATATGTCATGATGAACAATTACACATTAGAGATGTTGTGACACAATGCAATGACCCTTATAAAAACATGATATATACCCATAAACCACAATAAAATAAGCAAAAGAATTAACTCTATTATGCGATGTTCTCACCATAATGACCATACGAGAGGATAAAGTTTCTTACAACCATAGTGAAAGGGTACAAGGTCAGTAGCATCATATCTTATCCATGGATAAGGATGAATGAGAATAGGCCTCCATTTCCTAGTTGAAGGAATCTCGTGCATCATTCTATTCTAATAATAAACAGCACACAATCATGCACCCAAAACAATGTGGAAATTCCATCCAAACCACAAGGGATGTCTAACCAAGAGGTTGAATAGTAGGGAAAACTCCTATATTAACCTAGTGTTGTAAGAGATCTTTGTTTCCTTTTGAGACACAACTTCCAACACAAAAGGAAGCATAGCTAAAATTGCACATAAAGTACCATCAAACTAAGATGATAAGCATTCAAGGTAAACCCTAGAAAAAACTTACATTTAGGATTTTTTAATAAATAATTAAAAACTACCTATTGTTTTAAGATCTCCCCTAATAGTTAAAATTGCCGCTTTTGTCAATTTGGAATTTCCCAAGTAATTTGAGGTTAACCTCTAGCTATCCTATTATCACCTAAACCAAATAAGTAATTGTGAACCCCCAATCTATGTACCTGCAAAACAAAGAGATTAAACACCCTAAGTTAGATATTGCAAGTATAAACAAGGATTCCCCATGGAATCCATTTACAATTCAAACTAGGAATGAAAATATGCAAGAACACAATAAAAATGATAAACCAAATATTGAAATCCTAATTTAAATAGCAAACACTTGATCCCATGGGGGAATTGGTGTCAATTTGATGTGAAAATTTGGCCCTTTCCCAATTCCTATGACTGCAAGCTTCAATATGTAGACTTGATGATGAACTTTGATCCACTTTTGATGATGAATGATGAAGACTCCAAGCCAAATATGCAAAAAAACCTAGCTATGAACTCAATGGTGTGAAACTCGATAGATATTTGAGCATGGTAACTTTACTCAAATTGTGGATGATCAAATGAGGAGAGGAGCTCTTCATTTATAGGATTTTAAGATGGATGAAAGTCCAAATTTGAACAATGTGGGACTAACTTTCATCCAAGGATATGGTGCCACTTGTCAAGCTATGAATGGATGATGGTTGTGCAAGATTTGGGGTTTGTGCCAATAAATGCCAATATTTGAAATTCAAATTTGTTGAAATGACATATAAGAGGGAAGGCAAAATGCAATAAATGCCACTTGGCTCAAGGCAAAGGACATGTAAGAGATCTTAAATGCCTTGTTGGATGTACATGTTGACTTGGAATTTTTGAATTCAAATTGAGAGAATATTCCAAAAGATGCCATGTGAGGGAAAATAGGGATTTAATAAATGAATTAAATCTATTTTCATGTGCAACTTGCATTATCTAGAGGATGTGACATGAGATGGGGTTAAATTAATCAAGGGTTTAATTAATTTAACAGGAAATTAGATGATGTGACTTATTTGACTCAAATTTATGGATTTATTTAAATCAGATAAGAAAGGAATATGATAATAGGCTAATTAAATAAATATTTTGATTTATTTAATCAAAAGGGATGGTGTTAGATTAAATCAAATAAGGTTTTAATTTATTTAATTTAATGGATAGACTTTCAAGATTTAATCAAATAAATTGATTATTTAATTAAATGGGGATAATTAGATCAGATGGATTGATTTAATTAACAAGAGAAAGTGACTCAATTAGACAAAGTGATTTATTTAATTAAGAGATGAATATTGATGAATTTAATCAAATAAGGGAATTTGATTAAACGGTTAGACCAAGGGATGATTTAGGAAGAAATGATGTTAGTAAGTCAGGATCAGATGTATGATGTCAATCAGTATATTTTTGATGTCTACAGTAATTATACACCATTAGAATGCCATGTTTTAGGTAGTGGGATTCTCAAATGTTAATTTAGGTTTTTATTTTCCTAGCGGGTTAATTTAATTTCCCTTAGTCATGGGTTTTTCCTACATTTTTATTAATCTTGCTAGGTCAATAAAGTGAGTTTAATTAATTAATAACTAGGTGATAAGGTGTTGAGGTGTCATTGTCCTAAAAGGGAGAAGAATTTACTATTTTTAGACTAATTTGTGGTCACCCCCTATTGATTGGATTTGCCACATCCATCCTCTCCCTAGCTCTATATAAACTTCCTACCTAGCTCATATTTTGCATACTATGTATATTCATTGCTACATATTTTGGCATACATGTACATTGATCCATGTAGTCATTCTTTTGCATCTTTTATTTTAGCTCCTAATGTGTTATTTTCAACTTGACATTTGCACATCTCTTGGAATCACTGGTCTATAATTATGTTATTTTATTTATGGTTTTTTAGCTTATTTATCTCATAGAAAGATTTTGGTTATTCATTTGTTTCATATTTCTTACATCAAAGACATTATTTTCAACTCTAAAGAAAGGATCCTCTTCAACCCTACTATCTAAAATTACATCTCAAACTAGATGAAAACCTCCTAAACAAGTACAAAATACTAAGCCCTAAAATATAGAGCATTGTCAAGGCAAGCCATGCCATGAAGGTTGAACATATAACATGTCATATGATGTAGCATCCTTGTCTTAAGAGCTATTATAAAATGGTTTAAACTAACGATTTCCAATTTTCTTAAGTTTACATTTTCCATGTCTAAAATTACACAAACTATAAATTCATTTAAACCAAAATTAGACTACTATTCACAAGTATTCATTCATTTTTAACCAATGTTTCATGAGCATACATATATAATATCAATTCTTACCCATAGAGCTAAAAGTAGAACATTATATTGATGACTGTCACTTAATTGTTGTAACGTATATAAAACATAACATAAGCAATAAGTGTCATTCCAACTTCAAATGTAAACTATGTCTACAAGTCTTAGAATAGACTATTCACATAATAGTAAATCCCTCATAAGATGAGATACAATTGAACCCAAATGATAACATATACATAATTTAATGTAATTATCCACATGCCAAATATGGATGGTTCAATTTACAAACAATAAAGTTTTGTAATGTATATTATATCAATTCAATCAAGGATCACAAGGTCCCACTGTACAACTTTTCCAAGAATCTAAAAATAAAAATCTATATGTATCTAAACACTACGAGAGTACAATATTCCCTCCAATGAGCATCTCCAAGAATATATTTGGCCCCATAGATGATAAATCCACCCAACCATATGGGACCCACCCTAAGGCCCACCCATTTGAACTAGGGGGGCATCAATTGGGTAGTCCAACAACACTCATGCAAAAGAAATCAATTGAATAATTACATGTATGTTAATCACAACCCATACATAGAGCACCATGAAATCATGTGTGATGTCTCTACCAACACTAACAGACACATACACATGGATTTCACTAGCACCAATTAGATACAAATGATCTCAAATAAGAAAGAAGAGGCTATTAGATTTAGGATGGTGGAGTGAAAACAAAATGGTACTATGATTATGTGGAGTTAAGGAGTGTACACCCATCTACAATACAAGATCCAAATTCATATTCAATAATCATAATAGGATTGTGATAATGACCTACACAATCATTTCATGTACTCTCAATAAAATGTTTGGTATAAGATGTAACTCAAGCATTAATTATGCTTATTTATATTTGAACCCTATTTAATTTTATTTAAGTTTTATTCTCTCACAAGCCTTATCCCTTGGTTCTATTTAAATTAGGTGGGTAGTGAGAGTCTACTTCACTCCTTTAGATTTCATTCCTAAAATCCAAAGGACCAACATACACAAAAGAGTCTTGGCACAAAAAATGAGGGAAAAATAATGATGCATGTTGCCTAATCATAAATAAGATCATTTTTATGGTCAATTAACTCCACAAAATACAATACACAAACATCGTCTAAATTTAAAAAACACATTTCAACAAATCAAGAACCATGCAAAATTTCAAATCCACCAAATTAATGAACATCATTTTTTTCAAATTTTAAAACTTTAAATTAATCTAAATCTAAATATCACCTTCAGAGTACAATAACGACGAGATCACTCTTTTGAAATCACATAACAATTTATTTAAAAAACCATAGTTTACATGTAAAGTATATCTTTCAAAACTAATAAAAACCTACAATTTTAAATTTCAAAAGAAACTAATGTATAGATCCTATATTCCAAATTTATCCCCACACAAAGAAACTATATACAATCCAATTTACATGGAGCATGACAACACATGAAATCTCTTAAAACAATAACTGTGTTGTGTAGGTAGATTAACCTACATATGCCTTGAAGTAGATTAATTTAATAATATTTATACTAGAGAAGGAAAGCACAAAGGAGGAAAAAGTTGTTGAACCTAGTTTCTTTAGTTGTAGTTAGATGTCAAATGGCTATTGAAAACTATAAATATTGTGTAGATTGAAATCACACTATTGAAACGACAACATAGTTGTAGTTTAATTTATAAAGTGTGTGCATTTATCATGCACAAATAAAGTGTAGTTCATATAAGAGCCTTATTTCTACAAAATAAACAGAAATATACATATCATCAAGATACATGAAAATATACACCAATATAAAAGATGATTTATAAAGCAATACAACAAATGCAAATGAATTAGAATTATTTTTAAATAAATCGAATATAAGAGAGGGTAGGAAATACATGATCCACCAAAAATACATGTTGCTGAGATAAAAGAAAAGAATGTGACTACTCAAAAGGTTTTCAAAATACTTGTCCCTAATTTGACCTTTCAACATCCACAAGTAGTCAAATATAAAGATATATTGGATTTGCATTTTTCTTAATCCTATGTGCATCCAAAATTAAGAATAGTAAAGTAGGTGATAAAAGGAACAATAATACTTGTGTATTTTTTTTATCCATACATGTAATAAGGAGAGCTAAGATTCGTTGGATCTATAGATGTAAAAAATAATAAAATAAAAAATAACAAATAGATATGGAAAGAATGCTAAAACATCATAAGAGAGTGGGGTCCAATGGCATGTACAAAGCTTCACAATGACAATGCAAAAACCTCCAATATCTAGAGATTTATTGTAGAATATGAGACTATTGTACAAAAACCTAGAAGATGCTAGAGGTTGGAAAGAGTTGAAAGAAAAGACATGGAAGCCCAAAAAAATAGTTTTTTTAGAGATTAATACTAAGAGGAATCTAATTTTAAATCCATAATACATGCATTCTTAATCTAGAAATAAGAAACAAAGACAACTCATTAGGGGAGTTAGAATATGTTTTTATTGATAGATGTTATGTAAAATTTGATAATAAAAAAAAATTGATAGGGCTCTTGAAAAATGGTTGTACAACTACATACTTATAAGATGAATCATAATTGCATTGATATTCTTGCAATTGAATTTTATTCAAGAAATAAATAAATGTAAACCCATAAAAATGACAAATAGTACAAATAAATTAAAAAACATTGGAAAATAACACATAAATATGAGTACATAAATAAACACAAACCTTCAACATATGGACTAGAAAAAGAGGCTATGAATGGGCTAAAGTGAGGCCTAAAATATAATACAAGAATAAACACTAAAATGAATATAATTTGTAGTATAAAAATTATAATATATGCAATTTTGACATTACAATTATTCTACAAACACTTTGTAAGAATTATGAATATTAAAAAATGCAAATACAAGAAGAGCTAAGTAGCCTACACAAAACACTTATACATGTGTTATTGGTTGCACAATGCAAGAATATAGAATAAATATCAATTCAAATCAAGGTTTCATAGGGCTACACATGGGACATCTTGCAAATTTCAACCGAGTGAGGTGGGTAATTCAAGTATAACACATTTACTGGAAGTTTATCATCTATAAATTATTCACCTTTGAAAAACCCATGCGTGCATACTCAATTAGAATATCAAATATATCTATAAAATACATGGATATACAAAGCATAATTGTAAATAATTAACATGATATAATACCATAAAACAACACCAAATAACTACATTTGACTTAAAATCATTGACAACTAACATGATCCAAACATCAAAATTGTGTACTAAATAATCAACAATACTCAACCAAATAATATAATCATAATCTCAGTAGGCGAATTCCTTTATGAGGATAGTTGTCGTAGGAAGACTTACCTATGCAGGCATGGTAGACCGTGACCTGTGAGGCTGCAGTTGCATGCATGTGCTTCCTCTTGCATGTGCCCGAGCCTTCTTGGATCGGGGTTGTCATTGCAGACTTAGTTGGTGGGGGGTGTTGACGATTACAAGGGGGTTGTTTCTTCTACTTTTCTTTGTGAATTTCTCTCTTTTTTCTGTTGTGTAGCAGCGATATGAGTTTTCCTTTGCTAGTTGGGATATTCGGGTGTGGTAGTTTATTCTCTCGTGTTTGGTTTCTCTTAAAAAATTTATTGGTTGGATTTTCTCTCATCTCTACTTAGAGGCAAGGAGTTGTCATTTCCATGGCTAACCCTAGTGGGGTTCGTCGAGAAATGGTGGGTTCCATTTGTAAAAGGTGAATGGGTGCTTAGAAATATCATAGGAATGATTGGTTATGATAATTCAACCTTAGTCGATTGTTTAGGATGTGGTGTATTACAACAATCGTGTGTTGATTTATAATTTTATGGGGATGCAAATGTCACTTCCTTTTCTTGATTCGTGGGTTCACAAGACCTGGAACCCCAAAGGTGAATTTGATATAATGCTAGTGGCCAACAACTTCTTCACGGGGGGTTGTTTCTTCTAGATCTCTTTATGAATTTCTCTCTTTTTTATGTTGTGTAGCAGCGATCTAAGTTTCCCTTTGCTAGTTTGGATATTCGGGTGTGGTAGTTTATTCTCTCGTGTTTGGTTTCTCTTAATTTATTTTATTGGTTGGATTTTCTCTCATCTCTACCCGAAGGCAAGCAATTCTCTTTGCCATGGCTAACCTTAGTGGGGTTCGTCGAGAAATGGTGGGTTCCATTTGTAAAAGGTGAATGGGTGCTTAGAAAGATCATATGAATGATTTGTTTTGATAATTCAACCTGAGTTGGTGGTTGAGGATGTGGTGTATTACAACAATCATGTGTTGATTTGCAATTTTATGGGGATGCAGGTGTCGCTTCCTTTTCTTGATTCATGGGTTCGCAAGACCTAGAACCCCGAAGGTGACTTTGATATTTGTTGGTGGCTAACAACTTCTTCATGGTGGATTTTTCCTATGTTGTTGATAGACCGAGCTTTTGAAGGAAGGCCTTAATTTTACAATTAGGTGGGCCTTGTTATTAAACCATGGCATGTGGGTTTCAACTTAGCTGAGGAGATCCCTTTGAAGGTTTCAGTTTGGGTGCGTCTCCCTCAACTGCCTCTAGAATGCTGGCGACGTGATGTATTACAAATGATTGCTCTCTTGCTAGGTAAGCCTATTGGGCCTTCTCAACAAACACTAACCAAAATGGTTCTCTCCTTTGCTCGTGCATGCATGGAAATTGACTTGAATAATCTGTTGTGAGATTCACTTGAAATGAGCATTGGGGCAACTACCTGGACCCAACAACTAGATTATGAGGCTTTGCCTTTTTGGTGTTGATTATGTCATGAATATGGTCATCTTCAACAGAAGTGCTCCAAAGCTATTAATGTTAATGGCATGGCTAATGTCCCGTCTTAGTTTTTTATGATGAAGGATAAAGGTACTCCCATGCAAGGGGTGGTGGCAGACAGGGATGGTTTTGTATCTGCAAATCCCCGCAATAAAGGTAGAGGCCAAAAGTGGACTCTCAAGGATAGGCAAGAGGAGGAAATTTTTTACAAGTTTGAAGCCTTAGAGTACCTAGTTTAGGAAGAAGGTGCTCCTGTTGATATGCAGATAGTTGATGGTTCTATAGCTGAGAAGCTCCTGGAGAGTTAGTTTAATGCTAGCTTCATCCTGGCTCTGGTGGAGGGCCAAACGGCTTAGATGGTCACATATCTCCCTCCCACAATCCTTGTGCTTGGGGGAGACAATGCAGTGCTGGATCTATTATGGATTCTGCTATTCTTGGTATTGGTCTCATAATTGAGAGAGGTGTTGAGGAAAAGGGTAGAAACTATTGGTGTTTTTCCAGTACACCTGAAGAATCTCTAAAGAATAGCCAATTCTTATATTCAAGACCCTTATAGTGAATGGCCAACTGACAAGATTTAGTCGAGGACTAGAATCTTCTACACTTTAGGCTATGTGGGACCAAGGAGGGTGTTCCTAAGGGATATTTAACTTGACACTCTCGACGAATGATAAATCAAATCACAAATCAATTCCTATATATGATAAACAACATCATTCACTCAAAGACCGCCTCATCTTCAAGCAAATTCCCATTAATCTATTAGGAACAAAGGAAGTATTTCATACACATGCCTCATTGTGATTGTAATTGAATTTTAAAGTGAATTTGCATTTTGACTTCAAGTCAGTCACTGAATAGACAAATTGATATACCCTTTATGTCAATATTTGAAAAGAGACCAGTGTCTTGTTACATAGGGCATCAGAGTCACATATACAAAGATCAATAACATAGAAATGATTTTATATCTGATGAAATGGACTACTCTCACAACAAATTTTCATTATGGAGCTCACAACTTCTAGTATATGGCTTCTTATCAAATCCTTTGTAAATAAATGCAAATTTATGACCCCATTTAAGCATTTTAATTGATTACTTGAATCAAAGCGAGAACAGACATACATTCAAACAAATATTTGAAGATGAATGAAGATATCCTTAACATTTCACTCAAAATTCACACAAATTTACACTAGGAGAGCACATATACCAAAATCATACGTTCATTTTCTACATCAGCCATTTCTATAAAACCATTTAAGATAATTACATATGTTCATTAGAGCTCAAGACAAGATAATTGTTCTATTTACTATTTTATGCCTACTATTCTACCCAGATAGACACCCAACTCAAAATTTGGCCATAATTTAATCCCCTGCAAATGAGCCCTAAATTCCCTTTTATAGAATAAGGGAGTGAACAAGCAACCAACTCAAGTGCAATTTCAATACAAAAATTTCATTTCATCTTACATTTAACCTACATTTCAAAAATTCTCCCACATATCAATTCAACAAGAACATGTTGAAAAATGGGGAAGGCAAATTTGTAACTGCCACGAAAAGGGAAATGTAAAGTATCACCAAAATTCCCTTTGTCGCCAGGTACACAACGAACTAGATGTCCATATCACCACAAAGGCGCATAGTCGGCACCAAACCCAAAAAATGATAGCCATGTACATTGAAGAAGAAGAATCACAACAACATTTTATCAAAAGCAAAAAAAAATCATCCCACACGACTAGCCACCTTGCGCTTACCAACACTCACACCACGATATACATGCCCACTTCACATCGTTGCAAGGGAAGGAGAAGAAACCTTGATCCCTTCCTCGTCCTTGTCCTTTTGTAGCATAGTGACATCTCACCTACTCAGAGTTCTAGTAGCCAGTGGAGGAACAAACAATATCTCTTCACTAGGGGCCAAAGTTTGACCCAAGTTTGTGAGATACCAGTAGTAGTCAGAGTTGGTCTCCGTCTCACTATTTGACGAGCTATATGTGATGTCGATGTGTGAATTTTGGTGTCCGAAGGAGCCACACCCATATATTATCTTTCTATCTACCCCAGTAATGAATTGCAATGACTCCTTGCCTTTGTCTTCCATCTTTTTCACAACATTATGGAATTGCAACCTCCGGTTGCACCTTGCAAGTGCAATCTTGGGATTGTCAGCAGGGGCATCCATATCTACCATTGGAGCACACTCTAGAACATAGGAACCAGGCCTCTGCGAACTCAATTGAACCAACCTTCTTGTTGGCTCCATAGAAGTTACTGACTTACTCATTTTGTGACTAGAAAAATATAGACTCTCTAGCTCCTCTCTCTACAATAATTTGAGAACTTAACACTTAATTGCTATGGCGAAAATAGCAACTCGTCACTTCTATTTATTGAGAAAAGTGATGATATCAATCACCACTGCTTAATGAAAACACACGTGCAAACTAGGCAATTCATTAGCGTGCGTACTGTCACTATTTAATTCTCAAGTGCATGAAAATTTGCATATTGCACTTCATGATTTCTAGTAATTAAGTCTCCACACACACATAGATCAATTTAATCTCTTATGTAGAAAGTTGGCCATTAATGCACACTAGTTATAGAGTGAAAATGGCTATCACATTTCATTTTATTAACTTTGAATATAAGTCATTGATCTCACATCGAGATGACACATTGAACGACTCCATTTAGGTTGACTAGGCTTGAAATCCAACGATGCTTCGCTGATGTGTCCTCGGCCAATGGCACTAACCCACCTCAAAAGGCAACTCCTCCATCAGCGGGTCCCACACATTTCACAAACTGAGTAGGTCAGTCCATGTGTCGAGGTCTCATTGATCTTGTTGCTTTTAATAGGCATTCACTTTTTCTAGCTAATCAGCGAGGAATGGTGGAGATTGTTCCCAAGATTTTACCTCAGCCGTCAGTTTTGGAACCACGGGTCATAAGCTTGATAGTGGAGACTAGGCCCCATGTTTGCATGAAGACACGCGTTCTCATTTCGTTGACCTCGTGGCTTTTAACAAGCTGACATTTATCGCCCGCGAGCTGGTGGGGTACGGTTAGGATCTCTTCCCACAATCCCATAATCTTTAAACTTGCACATGTGATAAAGTTAGCATTTAATAAAGGGTTGTTGTTAGGTTGACGGTGATATGACCCTTGCAAGCTGATGACTTGAGCTTAATTCATCAAGAAAATTAAGACCCAACCTTAGGAAAAGATTAAGGTCAATGAGACAATTAGTGATCAATGCTTCTAACCAAAGGGGTGGTAAAAAAATGTGCACTGCGACTCAAAGGATGACTTAAGGAATCAGAGACCAATGTGGCAAGTCAATGTGTGATTAGAACACTTGAGTGATTTCACAAGAAAAAACCCTACTCACTCACGGGGACAAGGGTTTTGAAATGCAGACTAAGTTCATGGGGGATGAGAAAAATTCTTCAGAATTTTATAAGCTCCATCAGAAACAAGTCATCTTTTCCTATTTAGGTCTTTAGCAAAAACCCTCTAAAAAGGGGGCTCTTGAGAAACCCCCTCAAAGCTGGCAAGAAGAAGGATTAAGAAAAGGTAAAGTTAACTTGTGAAATGTTGGTGGAGTATGGTTCTATGAGGACTATTAATTCTCACTTCTCTCAACCTCAACAATGATTGTGATATCTTGGAATATTAGGGGTATGAATAACATCCCTAGAGAAAAGGTTATTCGTGATTTGATTCGTGTTCACTCTCTTAACATGGTTTTCCTCCAAGAGACCAAGTTGTCTATTGAAAGCATGTTGAATTTGGCTTCCAAGATTTGGGGTAGAGTTTTGTGCTAGTGTGTTGAGGTGCAGGGCAGCTCTGCAGGTCTAGCTTGTTTATGGGATCCGTGTAAAGTTATTTCCATTTGGTGGCTTGCCAACAAGTACTCTATTTCTCTCGTTGCTTCTTGTTTGGAGTCAGGTGAAAGAGCCCTTGTCTCTAACATATATGCTCCTACTGATTTCCTTGGCAAGACGCATTTGTGGTCCCACATTAGAGATCTATGCTCTTTGGATCTTTTTCTTCCTTCGATTTTGGCAAGTGATTTCAATGCTCCCTCTTCTTTGGAGGAGAAATTGGGTGGTTCAAATTGGTTGGACTCGGGGGGTGTTTCTTCTATTTTCTTTGTCAATTGCTCTCTTTTTTTCTGTTGTGTAGCAGCGATATGAATTTCCCTTTATTAGTTGGGTTATTCGGGTGTGGTAGTCTATTCTCTTGTGTTTGGTTTCTCTTAATTTCTTTTGATTGGTTGAATTTTCTCTCATCTCTACCCAAAGGCAAGTAGTTCTCTTTGCCATGGCTAATCCTGGTGGGATTCGTCAAGAAATGGTGGGTTCCATTTGTAAAAGGTGAATGGGTGCTTAGAAAGATCACAGGAATGATTGGTTCTGATAATTCAACCTGAGTCAGTGGTTGTGGATGTGGTGTATTACAACAATCATGTGTTGATTTGCAAGTTTATGGGGATGTAGGTGTCGCTTCATTTTCTTGACTTGGGGTTTGCAAGACCTAGAACCCCAAAGGTGACTTTGATATAATGCTAGTGGCTAACAACTTCTTCATGGTGGATTTTTCCTTATGTTGCTAACAGAAATCAGGCTTTTGAAGGAAGGCCTTAATTTTACGATTAGTTGGGCCTTGCTATTAAACCATGGCATGCAGGTTTCAACTCAGCTGAGGAGCTCCCTTCTAGGGTTCTAGTTTGGGTATCTTCCTCAATTGCCTCTAGAATGTTGGTGAAGTGATGTATTGCAAATGATTGCTCTCTTGCTCGATAAGCCTATTAGGCCTTCTTAGCAAACACTGACCAAAAATGTTCTCTTCTTTGCTCATGTGTGTGTAGAAATTGAATTGAATAATTTGTTGTTGAATTCACTTGAAACGAGCATTGGGGCAACTACCACTACAACAGAACAGGAAAATGGCACCCGATTTCAGTGTATTTTAGTCCACGAATTGGGCAAGTTGGTTGTCGCTAAACTAGTGCAAATAGGCATGGTCATCTCGCCACCAAGTTTTATGCCAAATTTTGCACCAGACGTAACGCTCAAGTTAGTGTTGAAAAATCATAGTGCCCCCGTTAGTGCCTAAAATAGCGCCAGGAAATAGCGTCAAAAATAACACCTCTATTAACGACTAAAATAGCCGATAAATAGCACCCAATTAGGCTTCTAGTTTTTCTTCTATGTCTACTCCCATTTTTGCTTCTAGTTTTGCTTCCGATTTTGCTTCCAGGTTTGCTTCCGGTTTTGCTTCCAGTTTTGCCTCCAGGTTTTCTTCTAGTTTTGCCTCCAGGTTTTCTTCTAGTTTTGCTTCCAGTTTTGCTTCCAAGTTTGCTTCCAAGTTTGCTTCCAGTTTTGCTTCCAATTTTGCTTCCATGTTTGCTTTCTGTTTTGCTTCCAAATTTGCTTCTAGTTTGGCTTCCATTGTTGCTTCCTTTATTGCTTCTATAAATGCTTCTTGTTTTGCTTCCTTTTATTAATTTAATATGTTTTATTTCAATTTAATTAGTTAAATATATCGTGCCTCTTAAATAACTCATATGATTATAGACTAAGTAATTTAATTATTTAACTCATATGATCAAATAACAAGACAATTATTTTTTTTGGGTTGGTAACACAATTTTTGTATTGCTTGTAAAGATAAAAAAGTACATTTATTGTTTAGTGTCATTACCCAACAAAATTCCACAACAAACGAAAAAAAATAGAGGCACCTTAACGTGTAGAGTAAAACATTAAATAAACCTCATAACCCATGTAATTGTTTACCAGTAAAATCTTTACAAAAAAATAACCACCATTAACAATGTTTAGAGTTACATGCTTTAATACAACAAAAGCGGAGGGAGAATTCAAAATCAGACACAGACAAACACGACCGGTCTTAACGAGCTCCACCCGGACCCAACAGATGCTTGGCTATCTCCTTTAGAGGCTTCTTCTTTCACCACTTCCCTGACTTCTTTTGGCACTTCCTTTTCGCTTCCAATCCCTGCATCTCCGCCTTTGCTTGTTCAATGAAGAGTTTAAGCACTTTTCATCCCAAACGCGCTTCTTCACGGTAACGAGCTTTGTATTTTCCTTCGGGCCAATCAATAAAGGGTTTGAGCCACGGTCTCCCATAGAGCTCCTCAATTTCATCATCTACCAATCCTTCAAAATAATCTAAACCTACACCCAGAACCACCCATTCGAGGATGGACTCCATGCCTACTAGAAAATCTTCATGCATAATTTTTTGCATCACCATCCTCACGATTTCCATTGGTTCACCTAAATCCAAGCCCCACGCCACAATTAAGGAGTAAACGTCCATGTTGGTTCGATTTCTATGTTTTAGGGAGCCGAAATCCCTGCCATAAATCATTTTTACACACTGCACTAGCCGCTCGTCGTCAATAAGGAAAAAAGCCCTCCAGTCGTTTTTTGGACACCTCTCCATAAAACGGGCCCAAAGATCTTTGTGATTGAAAGGAGAAATTGGCTTCTATTTCTCTTGACAACCAGCGCCGCCACCCCCAAAGTTTGTTGCAGAGTTTTTCTCGAACCTTTCCAAATGTAATTAACACATCTTAATTGAGGGCTTGCTTTTAACACCATCTTGGATTGCCCACTCTTTCTATTAATGAAGTACTACTTCACCATCACCTGCCACCCCTGCCTTCGCTTGTCATTTAAGGCATTGTCCTCTCTTGTGTTTTCACCTAAGTCCACTAACTTAACATCTCTAAAATCCTCCAACCTAAATTCCCCCATTTCACCAAAATTTAAAGCCCATTTAGATAAGACATCCACTTCCACATTACCACCTCTTTTAATGTGGCTCACTGCAAAACTTTCAATTACGTTCTGGAGGTGCCAAGCATTAATTTTACCTTTCATCACCGCTTGAACTATTATTGTAACATGATCATCATCTATAATTAAAAAAATTGAGTGAAATATCTATAATTTAATTGAATTTGACAACATCCATCCTGAACAATAAATTAAAATCATCATACGTAATAAATATCCATCCAAAAATCATCGACCGCTTTTAATATATATAAATTGACAAGTCAATATTGATAAGATCATCATCATATATAACTAAAACAAGTGAAAGTCAAATATGCCAGTACATCAAAAACATGCCAAAATGATACATGTCCAACCGTCAACATAAATGAAAATGATACATGTACAAATGATATAAATAAAATTGATAAATTATGTAACTCAAACTGATACAAGTCAAGATGATATATGTCCAAATGATATAGTGAAAATTTTGAAAATGATACATGTCAATATGATACAACTCAATAATATAGTACTGTAGGCCGTGAAAATGATACATATGATAGTAACCATGAAAAGAGTCATCATAATGATATATCAGCAGTGATCTATGATGCAGTCTATATGATCATGAATGTCACTGGTTACTATCACCAACTATCTCATCATCATCATCACCATCGTGATCATCATCTTTGTTGTCGTCGTCATCATCATCATTGTCATCGGCCTTGGTGTCTTCTACATATGCGTCATCATTATCCTCTGCCATGTGATTTGTACTAGCAGAACCATTATTTTGTGGATCTATATCATGTTGAGGATCATCTTGATCTTTTGGAATACCCGTGTTCTGCAAAAAATAAACATTTAGAATGAAAAGTTATTATTTATTTCATGAAATAATTTATTTTTCTATTATATATCTAATATTACAACATATGAGATGAAACTATAATCATATTACGTCATATCAAAGTGCACATACCATAATAAAATTTCAAATTCCCTAGCTAATACTTGAGATTGAGATTGTTAACCTTGAGAGAGTATGACTTGGGAAAAAGTCATTTGATATGGCTATTATTTTCAAAGACTTCAAGTGGGATGTACTCCGCATTGATGTCATTCCTCAATCTTCGCTTGATGGCATCAAAGAATGGTTGAACTCCATGGATATAAAGTATTATGAAAGCAAAATGAACTTGAACTGGAAGCCAATTTTGAAGAGTATTACTGATGATCCAGATAAATTTTTTGAAGATGGTGGTTGGGATTTTTTGAATATGGAAGCTAGTGATTTTGATTATGATAATTCAAAAGAGTCAGATCAAGGATATGAACCCTCTGATGTAGAAGAGGAATCAAAATCAGAATTCATGTAGCCACCATCAAGAGTGTTACAAGCCAACAAGATGGAGGGAATTCTTATATAAGGATAATTTTCAATGTTGCAGGTACCAACTTTAATGCCAACTACAATGGCAACATTGAAATTCCCTACTAGTATTTATGTTAAGGAAATTTCCTTTAGATGCAAGGATTCAAAGCACATCAACCATGTGGTACAGGTTAAATCCCAGAGACGATCTGTAGCAATGAAAGAGTCTGAAAAGGCAAAGAGAGCTACATTGGTGACTTAGGAGAAACTTTAGCTTTAAAAAACAAAGCCAATTAGGCCGGTAGATTTGTGGATTAGGCCAACATTTGGTGGAAGAGGAAGAAAGATGACTGGAACTCTTGAGGCCCACCATACTAGATTTTGGTATTCAACCATGAGAGTAGAAGAGAGACTTGATATCATGTATCAAAACATTAAGCATGCATTCTTCCAGCCAGCGGAGAAGGAGATGATTACTTTGCTTCATTTTCATTTGCATAACCATATCATGGCATGGGAACCAAGAAGACCAAGGATGTCTAGTTTTATGTGGAGGTAATGGATGTGGTCTAAAATTTAGGAGGGGCAAGAAGGTCAATGTATGATCCTAATGAAATTGAGGAAGAACAACAAGAGAGGGACATGAAAAATAAAATCAATACAGAGTTTCAAGGATTTGTCAAAGCGAGTAAGAGAGCTATGGGAGCAACTCATCTAAAAGATTTTGAACTAGAGTTTGATATACCATTTAGAGGGCTTGGTTTTCATGGAGTTCCTTTCAAAGCCTATGATTTTCTTGTTCCTATGGTAAACAGTTTGGTAGAGTTGGTGGAATTACCTTTCAAGGGATGGTTGAACTCCATGGATATAAAGTATTATGAAAGCAGAATGAACTTGAACTGGCGGCCAATTTTGAAGAGCATTACTAATGATCCAGATAAATTTATTGAAGATGTTGGTTGGGAATTTTTGAATATGGAAGCTAGTGATTTTGATTCTGATAATTTAGAAGAGTCAGATCAAGGATATGAACCTTCTGATGTAGAAGAGGAATCAAAATCAGATAAGGAAGGTTCAAAAGATGAATTTCTTGTGGAGTTACAGGAGGACAAAGAAGAAGAAGAAGATTCTGAAGAGGAGGAAGGTAAAACATGGGATGAATTAGAAGCTGAAGTTAGAAATGCATATAAGGAAAAAGGAGACAAGTTTCACAGTGAAGGGAAAGGTGGCAATGAAAGGTAAAAGCTACAGGGAAGTCTCAGGCACCTGATATTAGAGATTCAAGAGGAATGTCTGCCAAAAGGCATAAAGTCAGATGAATTGAGTTCATCTACATCCTTCTACTATTTATTCATGCACATAAACAGTCATCTTGTAATCATAAGATTTGAGCTTTATTTACTCATCCTATGCATCAATAAACAACTCAACACAAGAGATGCAAATTGATATATTAACACAATAATATCCAACTAAGTTATTGAAACTCAACTATTGATACCTCGTTCTCCATCCAGATTATAAAATCCTTCCACTTTTTGTTTTGTAACCATTCTTTTCAAATTGCTTTGGATGGTGGTCATATTTCTCCTTATGTAAAAACATGGCACATGGACTTGTTAAACTAATTAATATGCAATCATTTACTTTTTCCAACAAATTAAAAAAGAATCATTTAACATATTAAATATACTTACAAATGTATAGATGAAGGCATGTAAATGTTTTTGGCCACTGCAATGCATGGCACAAAGTTTCTCAAGCCTAGCCTTGGAGGCCTTGTCCTGAATCATATACTAATTCAATTTAACTATTCACAAATAAAATTTAAATATCGTTTAATAAATTTGATATAATCTTATGAGCAAATTCAAATACCTGCGTACTCTCCTCACCGAACTTCCTTCGTGCATCAAACTTCTCATATGCTTTTACAAGCTCTTTCCATACTTTCACACTTACATCCATTGCCTTTTTTTTGCCTTAGCTCATGAGGGATTTTTTTTATCTTCTTTGTTTGGTTGCACCGAAATCTCTTGCAGTTTTGAGACATTCATAGCTTTATCTTCTTTACAGACCAACCTGTGCCAAAATCAGTCTCCATGTCATGGATAACTACTTTTTTTAGGTTCATGGGTATCTTTGAGAATGGAAAATGTAGATGGTCTTTGAACCGTTGAAGGCATGATTCCTTCAACCTATTCACAAAAGTTTTCCCAGTATCCGTCATTCGAACTTCCCCTGAAACCACCTTGTATTCTATCTTCACATTGTAGCTGCCAATGCAAGATTGAAAACATGGCATGGTGGAACTCTGTGTCCCAGGAGTGGAAGTCTCTGCTCCTTGTTCTACATTCTTAGAGTTTACTATCACTGATTTCCTCCTAGATCTTTTGCTTGATCCAGGACTGGTTGGGGAATCAATTGATTCCCTTTGACACAATTAATTTGTTTGCAATGTTTGAGGGGCATTAATAGATTGTTTTTCTATGTATATGGCAAGTGTTGTCCAATCCACATTAACCAATTTGTTCATTGCCTCTACCCCCAACATGGAAGCCAATTCCTCTTTATCTTTCTTAGTCTCATGTCCCTATATATATATATTTAAATTATATTTCTTCTTTTAAATTTAGAAATAAAAAACTAAAAAGTAAAATTCAAAGAAACAATGGAAACATTTACAAATCTATAAATTGACAATGAATTACCTCATTGTGGCCAGAGCTTGTTGTCAATGCTTTCTTCCCTCCATTGCTTGACATTTTGGGGTGACCTAGGGACAAATTATTTTCATCCAGTCTTTGGAGGCAAACAAAGTACACAATGTCAAGTATGAAAGTTTTCGTCCAGTCTGTGGTATGGAAGTTTTGTTTTGTGGGCAAATATGTTCATTGGGTTTGCTTAGTGTTGATAACCTAGGGAAAATATGTTCGCTTGGTTTGCTTAGTGTTGATAACCTTGTCATGAAAATTGTTTCATAATGCAATTTTGCACAAATTTGTCATGGCATCGATGACTATGGCACGGTTGGGCAAAACCAAGTTGTTTTTGCATTTATTTTTAGCAGTTGCTTAGTAGTGACCAACCCAATTCCTAGATTTTCCAAGTAGTTCACTATTTCCTTGATACCCAAGTTGGGGAAAGAATACAAAGGCATCCTCCCTTCGTGCTATAATATTTTTAGCCAAATCTCAAATGGGTAGGGTAAATTTTTTTGTTGGTCTCTCAAAGGTTTTACAATTTATAATGATGGGACAATTTAGAGGTTGCCTGGACTGGTCAGGCCACGAACCAATAAACAATCACAAATTCAAATGCAATACAAAGAGTAGAAAAAAATCATGAATTCAAGCAAGAAAAAAAATTGTAACCTTACCTATAATGGTGTCACAAACTAAATTGAATTTCTCATAAAAAAACAATTTAAAGGTTGACAATCTGCATGAGTTATTTGAGGAGGCGAAGATCAACAAGACAAGTAGTTTTTTGGTCAAAATTCATAAAAGAAGGTCCAATATGGAAAAGAGTTTGGATATTCCTTAGCTTTTTAGTTCTCAGTCCCTTAGGCCGCTTGGTCTCATGGACATCATTAAAATCTCTCATTCATTCATTAGTTGCTGGTAACACCCTGCTCTCTTCCTTCGCACGACGTTTTCCCTTTTTTGTCATTTGATTTCTTCCTTCATGTGGGAAAGTTTTAAATTTTTCATTTTGATTCATTATTCGTGCTTTAGATGGCGTAATGCAAACTTTAGCACCGAATTTTGACCATTAATGTAATATGTTTGGGTCATATAAGGCGGCGTCAAGTGCACCTAATTTAGCGCCTATCATTCTTGTATAGTGACTATTTTCATTGTTGTGTATCACAGGACCTAGAGTGTTGGAAATATTTCCAACTCCTGCATTGTTTTTGTGACCATCGTTGTCCCATGGCTCCTTCATCAACTCAGTGCAGTAGAGCAATTTTTACCACAGTCCCGCAAGGTGCTTCATCCTTCTCGGTAGTAGTGTGGTGAAATATTTTGTGGCGAAACACAAGTCTTCCTTCTATTCCTGGCGGTGTTGCAATGACTTGCGCAATCCCGCAAGTCTTCTACCATTAGTGTGCGGTAGCGCAGTGACCACCGCTATCCCATGACTCCTTTGTCATCTCAGTGCGGTAGAGCGGTTTTTACCGTGGTCCCACAAGTTGCTTTTTCCTTCTCGGCGGTAGTGCGGTGAAAGCTTCTATGACGTCATTTTTATTCATAGAGGAGGCCATGGAGAGAGGACATAGATGACGTAGAAATACTAAGTCGTTGGGAGGAAAGTGGGTGGAAATAGATGAGACAATGAAATCTACAGATACAATAGAGGTAAGAAGAGAAAGCAACCTCAAGTAAAGGAGGAAGGTGTTTATGAATTAAAAAATGCTACAACATAGAGGAGATAAAGCCATTTTTTTGTCCATGAGGCCTTTGAGGTCAAACTTATTGGTTGAAAATGCACAGGAATGGTGATTAAATGTCATTCTATGATCAAGGGAAAAGTTTAAAAAATAGGATAGCCAAAAAATGATACCAATATGTCAAATATATGACTAAAGTGAGGTTTTGTGTTGGATAGCATATTTGTTGAAATGATATAATTGGTGTACTAAACATTATTTACTATGTTGTGTATTATAGGGGTGAGACAAGGCCATGGCAATAGATCATGTCATATCAAATGAGGACACAACAGATGAAGTGGGATATCAGGTACTCAAATTTTGACTTAACTTAGGAAAAAATGATCTGATGGCATTTTGTGATACGTCCATATTTTTTCACAATATTATTGAAATTTATAATGTATTATCCAATCTTGCCATAAATTAATGCATGTTGTTGATAATTTTAGATGGAGATTGGAGCAAATGTAGAGCCTAAGCATTCAACTAGCAAAAGAACAAGATATATACATGGACATGGACCTAAAACTGTTAAATCACATAGATGATAGTGGGTGGAAGAGGATATGACAATGGATACTATAGACACAACAAATGATTGCACTAAAGAAGAGGTAGGTTAGGACTATAGTACATGGGATGAATACTTTGAGAAAATTATTGTTTGTGGATGTTCTGTATGTCATAGAAAGAAATAATTCAAACGAGCGATTGTAAAAAGACATTACATATATGATGAGCTTCAAGTTGGTAGTATTCCTCCTACAATCGATTCAAATCCAATGGGAATTGTGGTGAGGGATTTTCCAATTTGATATAAATAACATGTATACTTTGTTTAAACATTGTTTTATATTATTTAAATAACTAATTTTTTCTTAATGGATACTTGCAGGATAAAGTTCTTAGTTTAAAGTTTCCTGGATCACTGAATTCTAGCCTAGAGGGCAATGATCATTTATCAGATGATACATCTAACAAAAAAATGTTCCAATATACCAACTCGGAAGATGAGGAACTGACGAAAACAAGTAACAGAACAAGAACTAGTGTGAAGATGCATAATTTTCTTAAAGACAAGGGGAAGGTGGAATACATACCCTATGAGAATGAATGTGATGGATATGATGACTTGCCCCTAAGTTTGAGATCAATTTACAAATAGACATTTGATCATCGAATGTATTGTGCTTGGCCCAGTGATCAAGAACTACCTAGAGTGTACGAGGTGTTTCAATTTTGGGGATACAGCTACATGATACGACCCTCCAATATTCATGGAGTGAATCTAGGCCTCTTTATTGTCCAACATGTACATGTGGGATCCAAACATATGTTAGGGTTAGAAATGGAAAATATCTAACAATTAAATGCAGATTTAAGTAATAAACAGAGAAACTAAAACACACAGAATAAATCATAACATAGAGAATTTAACGTGGTTCACCCAATCTGGGCTACATCCACCAAACCGCAGCCATCCAATACTTTTATTATCCATTGTAAAACCTATTACAATCTTGTGAATAATCACATTTTTCATCATACTATAATACCCATTCGAACCCCTTTTTAACAAGCTTAGAAGCTTCCAGATTTTAGGGTTCTACAAAATTGAATTTTTCAGTATACCATGGCCTATACAGTATAGCATGATCAGTCACCACATACCAACAACATAGAAAAAATTTAGAACAAATGACTAGGACATTAATGCCATATTATGGTCCATCATATTACAGTGGTGAATGGAGAAGGCTAGTAGAATATAAGCCTAGCATGTTAGCATATGGTCTAAATTTGAATATGTATACACATCATCTCCAATTGGAAAGTGGAAAAGAAATGAATAGAGGCCATCTTATGTATATAGATGGACGTGCATAAATGATACAAATGGAGATATGGAAAGAGAGGTTGATAGATTGATAATGGTTTTATTGACCTTACCATTGGGGATGAGTTATTGATTGATTAACCCTTCTTAAAATGCACTCCTGCGCGAAAGAAGAGGGAAGAACAAGGTCTCCCTAAGGATGTTCTTAAGGGCAGAAAACCAAAGAATAATAAATGAGTGTGGACTGATGTTTTATAAACTATGTTGTCAAAATTGTGTTTTATAGCAATTATTGTATAAAAAAGGTAGTCTATAAAAAATGTTCCATTATTCAATTGATTTATATATGTTCATACAATTTATATAATGTCTAATATATGTATGTCGTTCATGTGTAGGTATTTTTCTATGAAGATATTTTGGACCCAAAATGGATATTTGGCATACATTATGATCCAAGATTAAGGCATGTATTTGACGATGCATTAGTGGATACTGAGCAAAATAATGATGGAAAACAAAATGAGAGAGAGGGATTAGAGAACATCGAAGAAATTGAAATCCGTGATGATGTTGAAGATGGTTATGTTCAGGCATAAGAAGACAACAATCTAGAGTTAGATGATGTTATGGAAGACAACAATATGGATGGTATAGAAAATGATGATCCAAATACACATGGTAACAATATAGATGGTCTACAGTCAAATTTAAATGATGATGAAGATGATGATAATATTAAATACTTGAAAGAACATATGAACATTGATAATGATACACTGGATGACACTGTAGCAGACAATAATGTTAATGACCAAGACTTCTAAATTTTTAGAAGTATTTGCAATCCATGTTTAAAAAAGGATAATTCTTATGGCCTAAACTTTGAAATGATTCAATAATATTATGGTGTACTTGGACAATTGAAAACCTATTTTATTCTCCTAGCAAGCTTTTTTATTTTCCATTATAATTCTAGACCAAACAACATTTGCATGGATGGCCTTTTACACCAATCTTAATTTGTATGAAGTTCACAAACTTGTTGTGAAGCAGTAAAATCCTTTCGTAGATAGAAAATGTAAAAGCTTCATTTAAGAAAAGATAAGTAGTCTCTTTTTTAGGGTAATCCACATGCAAAAAGTAAAAAGCACATAAAAAAATAATTATATAGTAGAAAATCATATTCAATCAGTTATGTCTTATTTCGCTTACACATTTATCTCAAAGACATGGGGTATTCACCGTACATTTCCCTTGACAAAGCAAACATGTGCTTTCATTTATTTTTATTGTATATGTCAGAAATGAAATTGTTGTTACATAATGATGCACTGAGAAAATAATATATACAAAAAAATGCATATAAAATGTTTGAAATTTAACATGCAACCTACTGTGTTGTGCTGAAAGGAATCAAGATTAACTGGGACAAGAAATAAAAATAAAATTTTGATGATTGTACTTAAAAGTGAACAGGATATGAAAAGCGTGGACAATGGTGGCGCTGAAATTGAAAACCCTTATTCTGATGATATTACTGTTTTATGTCATTTGAGATAAAGAGCACATACAATTTTCTATACATAGCGAATGAAGATTTGAAACTAGTAAACTGGAAATGTAAACACTGTAAGATTTTTCCTTAAACAATAATTCACATACTCACTTACAAAAAGGGTGAAGCATTTTTATTCAAACTCTATTTTATTTAATAGACACAATAGTAAAAGAATATTTATAAGTATAAGAATATATATACTGTTTCATAAAAAATAAGGAATGTTTCATAGAATATAAAAAGTACAAGAATATATCATCATCATCATATCCTTAATTAATACCTATTGCAATATCCTTAAATTGTTCAATCTTTGGTATGAATTGTTGGCAAAAAAAATAGGATTACTTGGATGCTTCTTCCATTCATTTTGTATCAACATATGTTCGTGAAGACACAAAAGTTAATAAAATATTAATGCACATAACTCACAATTATTTAAATAAGCAACTTTGTTAACTTTATTATTTTTAAATAGTTTCCATTTTTATGTTGAACATGTAACAAGAAAAAATAAGCTCAATTTTTTTAAAAAATTAGCAGCTCTACCAACATCCACAATAAATGCTTTACTGTATCAGCATATTCATTCACATAAGCACAGTATTGAGGCTCAATAACTGATATTCATTCAAATATAAGAAGAAAGTATGGAAAACATAATAAAAATACAGAATGATAACACAGTCATGGATAATCTCTGATAATAAGATGTTCTCCATTATATTACTTCAATTGATATTTATTAATAACAAAAGTCTTCAAAATGGAAATGATATATGATGATGATAATTTAAAACTAGGCCTTGGTTTCCTATTTATATAGGAAGCAACAAGCTATAGGCCTTTTACAAAAAGAAACGACCTTCATAACTACTTTTAGTAACAACTATTTAATTAGCATAATTAAGGGAATAACAAGACTTAAGACATTTTGACATATGGTTCCATTATTCAACATAGAAGACCCATGATCATTGATTTAGAAAAGTCTTCCCCTCCATGACGAACATCCAAATGCTCTTGCCTTAGTGTCCTATTCTTCTGAAACCAAATACTTTTCCTCCCACTGATACACCGTAAAATCTGATGGCCACTTATATTCCTAGATCTTTTGCATGTTTGCAAGATGAGTTTGCCATTGACTATCTAGTAATTCCTTTATATCATTGAAAAACTTTAGGTATCCCGCATCAAGAACAATCAACCCATCCATGATCTGATTTAGCCTGGGAAGACTGGTATCATCATCCTCCTGTATATGAGTTATGCACTTATGAACAACCTGACTGAATTCTTTCTTCCACTTATCCAAGTCCTCCAACTGATCACCATCTCTCACGATTTCAGGTATATACCACTGTTTGCAAGTATGGAATAAATCCAATCATGTTACAATCTTTTTAACAAACCCTTGTACATATTGAAATTCATCAATAATCATCTTCACAATTTTTTTAGTTGGCTTTAATGTTGTGGGTGCATGAGGACTTCTTTGTAGAAATTTGCATAACTTAGCCAAAGTGTGGTGAATAGGCTACCACCTTTTGAACAAAGGATCCAATACAAGCATATGTGTCTTTATTTGATCCATACCTGTTGAAGTGTTTTATAACTATCATACACATTCTTCAGTTTATCCATAACTGATTTTATCCTGTGCTCAAGAATCTTTTCCATAACTTCACAAATTCATCTTTTCACTTCATTTTGGGTTTGATTGTTGGCCTTCTTTACATCATCCACTTCCTTCTTTGGAGTTTTTACTTGTTTTGCATAAATGTTCTTCACAATATCCATTGGAGCAATAGGAGGCTTGCTTAGCACCATCTCCTTGCTTTGTGAGGGTCATGCTCCTGATCTTAATTGTTCTTGCAATTTGACATTCTCCATGAATAGTTTATTAACTTCATCATTTAGGAACCTTTTTTCCTTTTCATACTCCAATCTATCTTCTAATCCCTTAATAGTTGCTCGAGTGAACATGGTCAAATGCATGGTCATTGTGGCTGCCTCTAAAGGGGTGGTGTCTTGTATTGTCCTTACCATCGCTGCCCCTTTCATCCCTTGAATTACATCCAATAATTTTGGCTTTTGTGTATTTTTCTGTTTGATCCATATGGCCAAGGTTTCAATCTTTGGGTTATACGCAGTTCCACTCACACCTTCATCAGAGTCAAATTCTGTAACTAGCATTGGATCTTCCTGAGCCCGCACTTGATCAAGCATAAACATTTTCTTTGATTCCAAGCCAAGGAAAATGAGCATATTGCTCTTCAAGACCATTTCTATAGCCTTTCGGGGGCTAATGTCAATGTTGTCAACTCTTAATTCCTGGAAAGTCTATGCTACCATTTCATTTTTCTCTAATTCTTCAATTCTTGCTTCAACTGATTCTATCCTCTCTTGAAATTATTTTGTTTTCATATTCATCCAGAAATCCTTAAACTCAAGAGTCTTAATGAATTCATCATCTTCTATGACTCTCCTGGCTACAATTTCCCTTTCATCTTCATGTACCTATGTACTTGTTTTTTCTACATCACCCATCCTTTCCTCATGTTTATAGGCACTGGTCTCGAGAATGGGATGATCAACTTCAATATCACCTTTCAATTACTGCAGTATTGTAGGAACTTCCTCAATATCACCCACCTCTTTAGTATCCTCATAAGGTACTAATTGTTCAATGCTTCCCGTCTTTTGTATTTTGGGAGGTAACTACTCCATGGGAGGCTCAGAGGTTTCACCTAGGGTATGCTCTGCAATTGCACCACTATGATGTTCTTCGAGATATGCTTCCTTCTTTCTATACAAGTCTTCAAATCTACCAATTATCAATTATATCCTCTTGATGGGGTCGTTTTCCTCAACAAAGTATCCTAGGAAATCCTTGGACCTCCGCTTCGTCCTTTCTTCAACCTTCTTCGTATATTCCCATTGTTTCCTTCTACTAAGTACATCATTATAAGTAATGCAATTCCTTATGAAATCTTCTTCAAAATCTACTTGGTGTGGCACTCTCATTTTGGTAAGAAAATTGTGCCTTATGCTGTTCATATGATTTTTAGGGTCTCTTTCTTTTCCAGATTTCAATGCATATCTTGTCTTCAAATAATATTGTAACTCCTCTAGTGTGTCTGAGCCTACAGTCCAATCTTCACACTTGGTTTGGTTTGGTAGGAAAGTGCCTTTCTTCTGCTTGTGCATTACATCTTTCTCCATCCACATCATTTGCCACATAAATTCAAGAAATGCTAATATGAGGGGCACAAATTTTGGTAGTATGTGTGGAGCAACATGGCATCCATAAACTCTTATTATTGTAACTTTCAGGAGGAAGAACCAATCTCCAAAATTGCGTGTATGACCCTGGTTTGGTCTTAAAGCCAAAGGTCTCACTAGTTGCAACATTTTGGTTGACAATCCTAGTATTGCATACCCAAGAACTTGAAAGATTCTATTTACAAAGTCTTTGTAGAATACAACAAAGCTTGAATTCTTGCACCGACTATCCCAAATATAACACCATTTTTGGACAGCTGTGGGATTCCCTTGCTCATCTACTGTAACCAAGTCCATTCTTTTAGTCCATTGGTCCCTATTCTTGTACAATATCAGATGACACAGTAGGGAATAGTGTCTAAATGTAATCAGTGCTCTATCCTCTGTAACTTGGGAGAATTCACCATCTAATGCCTTCTCAAGGTATGAAGCAAAGTCATATTCAATATTAGTTTCAGGGTTTTGAATTCTCATGGCCATCATCATTAGGCCTATTGGCATTTTATCTTGAGCATCTATCCCCAACACTTGGCAAAGAGCTAAATATGTATTCACAAAGTAATACTGAAAATCTGTCACATTAAATGGTTCAATACTAGTAGTAGAGATGGGGAATGTTCTATTACCAATGCCTCTTTTCATATATAGGGGTACCTCATCACTTCTATAAGTCTTTTTTAACCTAGCATAATCCTCCTCACTTTTCTGGAGGTTTATCTTGGTCAAAGCCTACTTCTTTAAGCCAAAACACTCAATGACAACTTTTCTGGTTACTTCTACCAATATTGTGTTGTTTGGAAACCTTATTGTTTTGGTAGCTGAGTGATAGTGTTTGACTAGCAGTCTAATAAATTCTACATCAACAAACACATTTGGGACAATCAACCTTGCTATATCCAACATCCAAGTGTTTGACACTAGAATCTTCTCATTTCTCTTACTGTAAAAATACTAAAATAGGTCCCATCAGATTTGGAAATGAGGGCATCCCTACAACTTTGTGCGGTGTCCACAAGAAACTTCTTATTACCCTCTTTAGTAGACCCTTGAAGTATATCTAATATGGACTGATGGAGTGGTCTCTTCTTTACTTTAGGTTCTTCATCTTTAATTTTAGGTTGACTTTATTTTGCTTCTGATTGTTTTCTTTTAGGAGGCATGTTTCAATTTTCTCTACCATGGCTTCAGATGACAAAGCCTTGAAAGATTTTTTATATTAACAAAGCTCTTTCAAAGAGTTTTTGTGCACTTACCCAAGTATTTCACCCTTGCATGACTTCTTCTTCTCATATCCTTAGCTCCTTCCATGCTAGTGCACTGCAATTGAGTACAATATTGGGAAAACTCACTTATCTTTGGATGACATGGTATTCAATCATATTAGTTTTGGCAACCCTTAATAATTTAATAGCATTTAATTTTGGCAACTGATGTGATTTGTTGTAAGTTATAATGATGCCATGTTTACCACACTACTGCCTTGCTCAAGGCTTCTTGTTGCGGGGTTGCGGTGTATACTACTCTACCGCATATGTTGCTCACCTTCCCGACAATATAGTGGTGTATGCTTTTGATCATTACTTGAAGAGTGTCAATGAGACAATCTTATCTGTCCTACCGATATCTCAATGTCTCATCGACATTAAATCTTATGTTCCTCTGATGTTGGTTGTCGGTGTCGATGAGACAAGTTAATAGCTCTTGCCGATATGCCACTGTCTCATTGATATTTTCCTTCGACAGTATTTCTTTATATATCAGTGTAACTCTGCCATGTCAGAGAGACATGTGATTATCACTTGCAGTATAGCGGTATTTTTCCCTTCCCTTCTGATGTTTACCACACTACTGCCTTGTTCAAGGCTTCTTGTTGTGGGGTTGTGGTGTATACTGCTCTACTGCATATGTTGCTCACCTTCTTAGCGGTATAGCAGTGTATGCTTTTGATCATTACTTGAAGAGTGTCGATGAGACAATCTTATTTGTCTTACCGATATCTCAATGTCTCATCGACATTACTTCGCTATATCCAAGAGTTGTGTTTCGCCGAGCACTTGTAGATATACCTTGTTGATGTGACATAAGTGATTCTCTCCTCAATATGCCTGTATCTTGTTGACATTTCACTGTTTTACATCGTCGATGAGACATATAAATAAGTCTCTTTGACATAAGGGTGTCAACCAACGATAAACTCAAAGCTAAACTTGAAGCTAAAGTCGGAGCTAAACCGGCGCTACACTCAAAGCTAATATCAGCGCTAAAGAAGATGTTACTTCAGGCCCTAATTAGCGCCGACTTGTACTGATTTGCGCAATAGACGCCAAAAATTGTGCCATCCCGGTAAATAGCGCCAATCTTTTCAAAAAAATGCCAAAAAATACATTAAAACAGTGGATGGAAGCAAAAAACGAAGCAAAAAGTGGAGCAAATCACAAGGATTTGTTGTAGTGTACCAGGACCCAACAATTGGATTATGAGGCTCTACCTTTTCAACGTTGATTATGTCATGAATATGGTCATCTTCAATAGAAGTGCTTTGAAGCTGGTAATGTTGATGGCATGGCTAATGCCTCATCTCAATATGTTATGATGAAAGATAAAGGTAAGGCTCCCATGTAGGGGGGTGGTGGCAGACAAATATGGTTTTGTATTTGCAAAGCCCCACAACAAAGGTAGAGGCCAAAAGCGGACTCTCAAGGATAGGCAAGAGGAGGAAACTTTTAACAGGTTTGAAGCCTTAGAGTACTTGGTTTAGGAGGAAGGTGCTCCCATTGATATGCAGATAGTTGACGGTTCTATAGCTGAGAAGCTCCTAGAGAGTTAGTCTAATGCTAGCTTCATCCTGGCTCTGGTGGAGGGTCAAACGACTCAGATGGTCATGGATCTCCCTCCCACAATCCCTGTGCTTGGGGGAGACAGTGTGGTGCTAAAGTCTATTATGGATTATGCTATTCCTGGTTTTGGTCTCATAATTGAGAGAGGTGTTGAGGAAAATGGTAAAAATAAGTCATCTTCTCCTATTTTTGGACTTTAGCAAAAACCCTCAAAAAAGGGGGCTTCTGAGAAACCCCTCAAAGTTGGCGGAAAGAAGGATTAGGAAAAGGTAAAGTTAACTAGTGAGACGTTGGTGGAGTCTAATTCTGTGAGGACTATTGATTCTCACTTTTCTCAACCTCAATAATGATTGTGATATCTTGGAATATTAGGGGTATGAACAACATCCCTAGAGAAAAGGCTATTTGTGATTTGATTCATGTTCACTCTCCTGACATGGCTTTCCTCCAGGAGACCAAGTTGTCATTTGAAATCATGTTGAATTTGGCTTCCAAGATCTTGGGCATAGGTTTGTGCCAGTGTGTTGGGGTGCAAGGCAGCTTTGGGGGTTTGTCTTGTTTATGGCATCCACTTAAAGTTATTTCCATTTGGTGGCTCGCTAACAAGTACTATATTTCTCTTATTGCTTCTTGTTTGGAGTTAGATGAAAGAGCCCTTGTATCTAACATATATGCTCCTACTGATTTCCTTGGCAAGACATGTGGTCCCACATTAGATATTTGTGCTCTTTGGAGGCTTTTATTCCTTGGATTCTGGAAGGTGATTTCAATGTTATCTCTTCTTTGGAGGAGAAATTGGGTGGTTCAAATCTGTTGGACCCCTCCTTGGATCTCCTTAGGGACAACATGACCCTTTTGAACTTGGTGGATATTAAACCTTCGAATGGGATGTTCACTTGGAATAATAGGAGGATTGGTGACGTTGCCATTTCAGAAAGGTTAGACATATTTTTGGTATCTAGCTTTTAGGTTGGCGATAGGTGGGTTTTTAGCTCTAAGATTTTGGATTGGACGGGCTCTTATCATTGGCCGATCAAATTATCTACATGCTTGTCTAGATAATCTAAGAATTAGTCCTTTAGATTTCAGCTTATGTGGCTACGGGATGTGTCACTCCACGATCTTGTTTCTGGTTGGTGGAGTTTTGGGAAGCTAACATTTGGAACAACTATGCATTCATTTGCCAAGAGGCTCCAATACATCAAGTATATGTTAAAATGTTGGAATAGACATCATTTTGGCAACATTTTTCATGCTAGAAGGATTTCTCAAGAGCAATTGGATTCTGTTACTCATTAGATCCAAGCTCAAGGTCTTACAATGGATCTGAGTAAGATGGAGGCTACAACGTTGAAGAATGTGGAGGAATGGGAGCTTTGGGAGGAGATTTTATGGGAGCAAAAGTCCCACATTGATTGGCTCTAGGAAGGTGATAGGAATACTTCTTTTTTTCATAATTCGGTTAAGGATAGGAGGTAGGGTAATATTATTTCTTCTCTTAGGTCCCCTGAGGGGAATCATTTTTATTCCTCCATTGAGATTTTGAGAGAATTTGTTTGATTTGTTTCTGCTATGTTTTTCGATGATTCCCCTCAAGCCAACGAGGAGGCGTCAATCTTAGCTTGCATCCCTCCTGTGGTGACTAGTAAAATGAATGATTCTCTTCTCAAACCAATCTCCTTGTCAAAACTAGAGGTCATTGTGTTTCAGATGAAGAAAGGTAAAGCTCCTGGTCCAAATGGATTTCCAATTGAGTTCTTTCAAGAGTTTTGAGAGGTTATTAAGCTTGACCTTCTTGAGGTTGTTCAAGAGTCTCAAAAGAACAAGAAAATGTTAATAGCCACGAATGCCACTTGTCTCCCAACTTCCACCACCACTCGTAGATTGAGTAGGAAGGGATCATTTAAGTGGACAAATGTAGCAAAGTAAACTTTTAATAAACTAAAATATTTAATGTGTTTATGTCTGATGCTTTTTGTTCCAATTTTTGTACTTCCTTTGTATTAAAATGTGATATCTTTGGGCGAGGCATGTTGTTATTTTGATGCAACAACATCCCATTGCTTTCAAAAGCAAAAAAACTAGCAAAATTATATTTTTTAATATATTTATGATAAAAAGATGCTAGTAATCATGCATGCCTTATTGAAGTTCAAAAAATAATTGGTGTGTTAGAATTTTTGTGGTCGAGATATATCATAGTAGTCTCAAGTATTTTCTTAATTAGAAAGACTTGAACAACATACCAAAAAAATGGGTAATCAAGTTAAAGGCATATAATTTTGATATTGAATATATGAGGGTAATCATCATATAGTTGTTAGTGGATTATCTCAAATGTCTACAAGTCATCTTTCATTTTTGATCTCTTTGTTGATTGGGTCACCACCATCATATATGAATATGCTAAGAATGATTTTGTTGATATCCTTTTAGATGAAAGGATATATGATGATAGGTTCAAATTGGTGAGAGATATAATTATACATAAAGAAAGGATATATTTGATCTAGGAATCAAAGATTAAGAAAAATATCATAAGATCCCCACATGACACTCCATTGGCTAGGTATCTAGGATATTTAAAAACTTACAAACACATTAGAAAGAGATGCTCCTAGAAAGGAATGAACAAGTACGTGCTCAATTACACTAAGGAATGATCATCTTGGAAATAAAACAAGATTGACAAGTCTGTCCTAAAAGTCAACTTCAATCCTTACCCATCCTCGAGGAGAAGTGGAAAGTGTATCTATGGAATTAATATTGTGTTACACAAGGTAAATGGTAAAGACTCCATTTTTTTTGTATTAGATAGAATAACTAAGTATGCACATTTTAATGTCATACCCTCTTGTTTCAAGTATTCTTAAAAAGCTAATTTATTTTTTCAAGGAAGTATTCAAATTACATGGTTTTCTCAAGAACATTGTTAGTGACATGGACAATAGGTTTTTGAGTCACTTCTTGAAATAATTAGTTTATTTGGTGGGAGCAAGACTCATTCTTAGTACAAGTTAATGCCTGTAAATGGATGAGAAAATTGAAATCGTAAACAAAAAAACTTGGTTCAAGTGGATATATTTGAGATAACACTGTAGTCAGTTGAGAGTGTAATTACTCAACCAAGTATTGTAAGTAAATAAGGGTGATCCCACAATACTGGTTTACAATTTTTGGTCAAACTGGACACTGAACTAATTTTTTCTAACTAAATCTTCACTTTCGGGCACCTATAGCGACTAAATCGTGAGGAATTTGAAGATGATGCAAACTAGTGATTTGTGACATTCTATTTTTAGATTCTAAATATATTTTTTTTCAAAAATTTTGGAATTAGATTGCACTTATTTTTCCATCTCCTTCGAAAACTAGTTTTTTAAGTAAACACAATTTTTAAGGAGTGATGCTTACCATATACAACATAACTTTTTTTCCATGAACGATAATTTTTTTTATTTTTTTTTAATTTAGATTTGTAACTATGATATCTAACCCTTTCATTTGGTTTCATAGTGTTTTATTAAATATTTTTTCCTTAATCAAGTTTCTAAGTCAAACCAATTACAATTCAAACATAGGCAGACCATATAAAACATAACTTTTTTTGTATGTATCGAAATTCAATTTTTTTTTACTGGAGCAAGGACATCAATACCTAGCTTTCACATATTTTTAAGAATTTTATTTTGATAATCTTCTATTTTTCCACATGTGCAGAACATAGAGCTTGATTTTCGGTGAAAAACCTATGTTTAATCAAACTAAAAAAACAAATACATAATAAAACCAAAACATATTAAAATTATATTCAATGGATAGCTCGTTCTGAGGACTACCATCAACTATTTGGGTATGTGAAGTCTCCTCCATTTTCATCCTCAACTCAATCTTCAAAGGGAAAAATTCTGGAGAAATTTGGTGTGAGAGGGGGAGAAGGGGGGTTTGAATGAACCTAGGTTTGAGGGAACCCCCCTTCGAGGTTCGCTCAAACCTAGGTTCGAGCAAACCCCCTTTCCACAAAGTTTCCCTTTATTTTTTATACCAGAAAATGTGAAATATGGTGGGACCTGCAACATTTAATAGGTTCGCTCGAAGGGGGACTTGAGCGAACCCCCTTTGGGTTCGTTTGAACCCCCAAAAACCAAAGTTTTCTCCATGGGAGTGTTTTTTGCAATTTTCCTTCTTCACTAGAATTGTAAACCAGTTTTGTGGGTTTACCCAAAAAATTGTAGTTAGTAGCAAGTATTTCATATACTTTTTGTTGCTTGTTGTTTCAGGAGATTGAGTCCTCAACTAGATGATTAGTAATAACGGGGAGTCATGACAGTTGGTTTCTTAGCTACTGCAATCGACTATATGTACTTGGTTCATTGTAGTCGGGAGAGAGGGCAATGATGACATTATGCTACATTGTGCTATATCTTGATGTTATGATAGTACAAATGATTGTACTTAGAGTATATTGCATTAATAAATAAAGTACCATTATTCTGTGCACTATGTGTTCATGAATGAATTTTGTACATGTTCTATGTTCTATGAGTTTATTTTCATTTACTCTCATAGTACATTGAATCTATTCCTGTGAGTAAACATTTGGCACCATTGTTGAATCAAAACTTCAGACACATCATAGATGGGAGAATGGCATCCTAATGGGTCAACCAGTCAAAGAATCAGTACAAGAAAATGAGGAGAGAGAAGACACATTAACACATGATCTCATCAACCTGTGGGATATCTTGTTGAGGGATCACATACGAAGGGAGGCTCTCAAGCTAGAGATCCCTTAGGCAGTCATTTGGGATAGACTACAAGTCAACCCAAAGATCAACCACCTCCTCAAAAGACTACCAAGGTTGCTCACACGTCATTACATCATATTGTAAGACCTTTAGGTTGAGAGTGACCAAGAATGACAAAGGCAACAAATACTACAATAGTACGAGGAAAGAAGCAAGCGTGAGGAGGAAGAATGTGACACTAGTTGTAGGAATATTCCCTGAAATTAATACTTGTACGACCCAATTAGGACAAAAGTCAAGTAGCAAGTGGGAAAGTAACACCTGTGGAAAGAGTACAAAGATCACTTAGACTAAAAGAACAAGAAAACTGATGAAGAAGATTGAAACAAGTCATTGAAGAAGTGAATGAAGATCTCACTATAAAAAAACCAAGACATTGTCAAATGGCACTCGAATGGTACCAAAACCTTGTCGATCAACAAAACCAAGACACTTTCAGGACACCATTCACAACAGATAGAGAAAAATTAAAAAATGATGAAAATGAATTAACAAGAGAACTTGAAAACAACATGTGTTGCATTTGAGAGTTGTCCATATTGGATGACAAGGAACCAAGAATTGGAGGATCTAATCCAAAGACCCTCAAACAGAGGGAGTACTGGAAAGAACCCCAAGAGACTTAAAGTGTAAAGGATGCTGAGAGGGGATGTGTTGTAGACCCATACATGGATGAGAGTGCAAGATAATCACTCGAATAATAAGGGAGAAATAGTCTAATCAGGTCCAATGCATAGGGAGGACATCGAGGAAGAAACATGGTCTTCACCAGCTAGTCCACATGTGGAAAGGCAGAAGCTCCCAAAGTTCACGGGGAATGATTTAGAGGATTTAGTATGTCTTTGAAAGACATGTGAGATGATATGGATAACAAATGGGTAGGATGGCATGGATTACTAGCTGAGAGCCTTCCCAACAACACTAAGAGGCATAGCCATAGATTGGTACACTAAACTCAAAGTAGCATAGAAAGTTTCATGGAGAACACTGAAGATAGCATTTTAGGATGAATTCACACTTCTAAGAGATGATAAAGAGACTATAGCCGAGATTTACAACACAAAGCAAGTGAAGCATGAAAATGTATGAGCCTATTGTCATAGACTCAAGGAGTTGCTCGTGAAATTGGAGACACAATCGGTAAACAACTTGAAGAAGTAATGGTTTATTCAAAGGTTACTTGCCTCCCTAGAAAATAAAATGAAGGTGGTACCTCCATCCTCGTACACCAAATCCTACAATTAGGTGATGGACATTGAGAGTGAGAACAAGACATCCTCTTGGGAGAAGAAGAAAATAAATGACGATGAAAGAACAAAGGAGAGTAGCGAAGACAAATCAAAAACCGTATAATCTCTTTGACAAGATATGATGAGAATGATGGAGTTGAATATCGAAAAGGAGAGTTTGAAGGATTCCAAGGAATTATTATGTACCAGATGCAAAAAAGAAGGCCATGCCAAGGCAAATTTCCCTAAGAAATTATTTAGTGACATGTGCCAAGTTATGGGACACTCCATCAAGGAGTGTTTGTACAATCTAAAGACAAGAAGTTCTCAAGTATTATTTGCACAAGGGGAACAATCAAACTCATCTGAACACACCATCAAAGCCTCAAAATAATAATTCATCCCTAGAGGTTACCGTAACAACCAAAGAGGCAATAACAATGCACCAAGAAGCAAAATACAGTATGACAACAACAGTTCTAGAAGTATAATGAATGGGGTCACTTTGCTATGGAATGCCAAAACAAGAAAGGTACGAGAAGAAGACTATGTAAGTGGTGTGGACTGGGCAATCATGAAGACATCGGCTGTCTAAAGAAAAAAGGCATAAATATGCTAGAGGTTGCCGATGAGGAGGTCTTGGTGATCATAAGAGCACATACGAAGAAATCTATCTATCAAGACTCTCGTACAAAGAAAGAAAGGCTCTGAGATGCCAAAGAAAAAGTGGAAGAGGAAATGGCCAAGGAATGAAGAACCTCCAACAAGGCAACCAGTATATTTTTGTCGTTAAAGTCATAAAAGAACATAGTACGACAGGTGCTACATACAACCATACTGATAAAGGTAACAAACCTTCTGTAGATGATGCCCTAATTGAGAGTAGCACTCACTAATGTTGTTAAAGACAACATAAACCATTAGGAGGGTCCAACTAAGAGTATGAATTAGCCAATAGGAGAGGCCCATGAACCCAATGTTACTCACAGTGAACGTTGGGAGGAATCCTATTGTCGTACAAATAGAAATCATGGGAGGAAACTCTCCAACTCCATCATTGATGAAGGATCTAGAGTGAATGTACTACTAGAAGAAACCTGGAAGTGTTTGGGGAAGCCAACTCTCTGACCCCCATATTTCACTTATTAGGTACAAATCAACATGGCATCAAACCTCTCGGTACATTGATGGCACATAAAGTAATGATCGACATGTAGCAGTTCTTGTTGTACTTTGTCATCATCCCATTGTAGAAGAAGGTGTAAAAACATTATTGGGAAGAGGATGGTTGATTTCTATCAAGTCATATCATAAATGGAAGCAAAACACACTCTCCATTGAGAGAAATGGGAGAAAGTATGTCATCGATCTAAATAACCAAGTTGTGAGTGAAGAATTGGCATCCCTGAGATCAAAATTTGATGGAGGATAGTTAGATGCAGATGAAGGAAGGAAGGCTATGGAGTCAAATGTTTATGGTGTACTTGAACTTGAGAGTTGCTCGAAGGATGAGACAAGCTCATTGAATGGCCTATTTCATTAGCAAATGGAGGATTAAGAGGTGTTCCACCCAAAATGCAACATGCTACAAGTTGAAGAAATAGAGGAAGAAGACAAGGGTAGGACTAGCCAAACATTTCCCCCTGAGTACGAAGAATACAAGGAAGGGGTAGTAGAGCTAGATGATACACCTGCCCACAAATTCAAATAGGACAAATTTATCAATTACAAGGAAGCAAAATTAAAGAAGGTAAATTTGGGAGAGGAAGAAAATCCAAAGACAATCCTCGTCGATGATGATTGGGATCCCATACTAAAGGTAGTTACGTACAAAATATTCACAGAGTACAAGGATGCTTTTGTGTTTATGTACAAATACTTGAAGGGAATATCACCAAAATTATGTGTACATAGGATCCCTTTTGTACCGGGAGCAGAACCTGTATAGAAGAGACCCTACAAGATGAATAAGAACTACATCACCAAGGTACAAGATGAGATCAAGAAAATGTTGGAAGTGGTCATCATATTCAAGGTGGAAGTTAGCGATTGGGTGTCACTGATCATCATTTCATTGAAGGAGTCTAAGCAGATTCAGATATGTGTGGACTTCTAGTGCTTGAATGCAGTAATAATCAAATACCTGTTTCCAATCCCCTTCACCAACATGATCCTTGAAGAAGTAGTTAGACATGAAATGTACTCATTCATAGATGGGTTCTCTGGATATAACTAGATAAGCATTATCGAAGAAGACAAACTGATTCATGGTCGAAGATGGAGTGTATGAATACAATCGAATGTCATTCAAGTTATGTTATGCATCGACCACTTTTTGAAGAATAGTTTTGCATATTTTTGACAAAATGTTGGTTGGCAACTTCAAGGCATTTTTGGACGACTGGTCACATTTGTCAAGATACATACATTTACACAATACAATCCATCATTGCTCATTCTCATACTATAGACAATGAAATTTTGATATCTTTAATCGAAGGGAATACCTAATTAGTTGAACCAATCCTCCTTGGACTTGAAGACAATCTTCCAAGATTCAACTTTCTTGGTTAGAACATGATGATTCTTTAATTTCATATTGTAGTGTAGAAAATTGTATACCTTTACAATTTCACACTATGTTTGGGTCCCTTAATTTATTGGACTTGATCAAGCTTCTAATTTGCCAAATTATGCATTCTAAAGCCTTATTTTTATCATTTTTCGAAAGGAGAGCCAACATTTAATTAATGCATTTAATATTTTTATCACCATGGAATATTTGTGTCCTAGACTTATAGGCCAGGACCCATTTGCCCATGGGAAAATGGGTCCCCTTTAAGTCCTAAGGCTCATTTTTAAATATGTTTTTAGTGCATTTTAATGTTTCAAATTCAACTTACAATTGTCGGCTTTTGGAATCTAAATTTCAAAAAATTATATAAACAACTATAATACATAGTCTTTTTATCATTTGAAATCATCTAGCAAGAAGTGAACATTCAAGAGAAAATATTATTGTCAAGAGCATCCAAGGGAAGATTTATCAGTCATTTGTTGCAGTAGTCAAGATCCTCATCACGTCCAAGTTTATGTGTGCTCATGTCATCTTGTGAAAGACAATATGCATAGTTGATCCTAAAGCATCCAAGCATTTCAAGTATCCAAATCCATCAAGCAAAGAAAGATCAGATTCCTTGGAAAGATGTGTTTGACTTCAGTCCTTTAAAAAAATCCATTGAAGGTTTGTGAGTTGTAGCAAGCATTGTTCATTCATCATTTCCTTCTCCATTGTCTTTATCTTTTATCAAGGTTTAATTACTAAACTTGGGGTTTGATCAAGGAAAACCCCCATTCAAACAAAACAAATTTTCCCTCTTTGTGTATGTGCATATTACAAGTTGAAGAAGGATTTAAGAGATCTCAAAGTAGAAATTTTGTATTGTGGAATTTGTTGTCATCATTGTTGCCAAGACACAAAAACTTGGCTGCAATTTTTTATTTATTTATTTATTTATTTATTTCTGACTTTTCGACAGTGGGACTTGTGTTAAACAAAAGTTCAAATCTCGTACTAGAGGACCAAAAAACTTGATCTAGATTCCTATATAAAACCCATTTTCCCATGGGCGAATGAGTCCTTGTAGACACCTCAAAACCAATTTTTTTGAGCATATTTGTTGTCCTTAGCACTTCCCAAATCCACTAGTAAATTGTTGTTTCCGCCTGTCAATTTTTAGGATCTTGCAATTTTAATATTAGGGCATATAGGATCATTAGTTTAATCATTCCAAAATATTTTTAATTCATTCCAACCCCCCATTAGATATAAATCCAGGTCTGATTGGCTCACCATTAGGGCTGAAAGAAAATTATTTCATCTTGTGATCTACATCTCAATGAAATTTATAAAAATGTGGAAATAGCCCTAGGTTATGGACACTAATCTTAGATTCACCACATTTTTATGTTTTGTTTTGGTGAACTTGACATGTTAACACTATAAAATTTTTGAAATTAGAAGTTTTCCAAACCCTAGATCTAGGTTTTGCATTGCATTGTTTGCATTTCTCATTTAGGGTTTCATTTTTACATCTTAAAAGCATCAAAAAGTCAAAATATTGTATTCCATATTGCATCATAGGCTACATTAAGGTTTTTCTTGGTCATATTTAGATTATATTTACATTCATATTGCAATGATTAAGTGGTTTTAAAATCTAAAATTGTTCAATGCATGTTCATTGCATTTTTCATTCTAAGCCAAAATCAAGTGAAGATTTGGATAGTTTTGTTTCAAATTTGCACCAAATCATTATCTTGCATCTTACAATCAGTAAAATATTGCATTTTACATCTGAAATTTGCATTCAAATCTTGTCAAAAAAATTTCTCCTTTGTTTCACACTTGCATATTGCATTGCCTTGTCCTAAACTAAGCAAAATCTAGAGAAACAATAATTGCTTAACCTGTTTTCAACTAGAGAAAGAAAAATAAAACAACAACATAAAACTTCAAATTTTTAGTTTTTAGAACACTGTACAAGGACCCATTCGGTGTTGGGCAACCTTGTCCTTGTATAGGTGTCTCAGATAATTTTTGCGTAGTCTTTTATCTCTGTATTATCAACCTATTTTTGTTAAAGTAGAAGTTCGTTTTGAAATTCTAGAAAAATGTTATGGCATATGCAAGAAAGATGTCATTTTGCTTTATTTGTTGCAAATTTGGTAAAAAATTGTTGCATTTCAGTATTAAAAATCATCAGATTTATAAGATAATTTTTTTCATTTTTTGAAGCATTGCATATTTTAGATAGATTAGTTCTCATTTTTGCATAGATAGAAGCATGTTCCCTTTTCAAACATATGGCTTTCATAGAGTATCACATGGCTTGTATGATTCTATTTTCCCTACTCATGTTCATAATCTAGGAAAACAAAATAGAACCTTTGACAAGCATGTTAGTTACCCTCATAATATCTATCACATTTGTAAAGAGGATGCAAACATAAACAATAATGACAATCATAGCTATTCTCCCAATACATCTCCTACTTGTGATGAAGGCATCTTGGTGTTAGAATATCTACTCATTGAAAATCATGAGAATCTTGTTTGTCCTTATCCCCCTACTTCCCCCACTTGGGAGGATATTATGGCATAGGAGGATAAGATCATTGGTACATTTCTTAACATCACTTTGCCTAGTATCCATTCATCTCCCAACATCTCTCCCACTCATGAGAATTTTTTAGTGCAAGAGGATGCAATCATAGACAATCATGATAATCATAGTTGTTCGTCTCCTGATATCTCTTCTACTTGTGACAAAGGTATCTTCGTATTAGAAGATCTAATCATTGAGAATCTTGTTTGTCCCTCTTCCATTCTTCTCCCACTTGGGAAGATATTGTGCCAAAAGAAGATGATATCATTGATACATTTATTTCAAAAGATAGTATAGATGAAGATGATAAGGCAACCTTAGACCCCCCCTAATTATAAAATCATTTGCAAGAAGTCACATCCATTAAGGTTATGAATGCACGAGTGTCCATTAGATCTCTCTTGATTATTGGACCTCAAAAACTCCTTTTGGGCCTCCTAATATTCCTTTAATAATTGGACCTCCAAATATTACTTTTGAACCTCCTAAGAGTCCTTTAGTTATTGGACCTCCTAAACCACTTCTCATTATAGGACCTCCTAAACCTCTTGGCCATATCTTAAACTTTGCAAAATAACTCACTAGTAACAATGTGTCATAGCAACCAAGTTATAATACCATTGCTCATACATATAATACAAGGAATAATAGTCAACCACAAACCATTCCTACGTAGATACTGCTTCCACAACCTATTTTTCCTAATGTCCCTCATTTACCTTTGCATAGTGGAAAGGAGTATGACCTTGTAGAACAACTTCATAACACTCCTACTAAGATCTCCCTTTGGGATTTGATTCAAGCATCACCTGTTTACCATAGCATGCTTCAAAATGCTTTGCAAAACATTATTGTCCCTCCTTATGTGCAACCGAATGATGTGGTAGCTTGGATAGAGAATATAAATCAACCTAATTCAAACATTATCTTTCATCGAAGTGAATTACCTCCTTTGGAAACACAAAAGCAAAATGATGCTTTGATGATAGTGGTTGGTATTAACACATTTGGCATTAAGAATACTCTCATTGATAATGGTTTAGTACTCATTGTTTGTAGTGTGAAACTTTTGGATAAAATTAGAGTGGACAAGACTAAGATTCAACTAGATGGATTGTTTATTCATGGTATTGATAATGTAGGAAAACAACCGCTTGGTGTGATAGCATTACCTATTAAAGCTGGTAGGGTTACTTTACAAAATCCTATCCATGTCATGCCCAATGATCTTTCATATAATCTTTTATTGGGTGGACCATGGATTCATGCAATGCCTTCAATGTTACATTGTTTACTGAAATACACTTACAAGAACAAGGTTTACATGGTACAAGCTGATCCTCAACCTGAGAGTTGTTTACAAATTGAAACAAGAATGAAAAATCCTCTTAGAACATTGACACCTACCATAAAAGTGGAACTGATGCAAGAAGAAGAGAAAGAGAAGTGCTTTTCATCAATCACAAAATGATTGGACGATGGTTGGGCTTCATTAGATTTCACACCTATATTCATGGGAGAATACAAGATCACATACAAATCAGGAAAAGAGAAATAAACTGACATAATATCAACACAATATGAGTCATCAAAACCATGTGAGTCTGCAACTTTTAGTGAAGAAGAGAAAAACAAAAAGTATACATCCACATATGATGAATATGATCATGAGAAACCGCCTTATTCAAAATAAATGAAAGCACTTTATACAAGGGGTTACAAACTTTTGAAACAACTTGGCTATAATGGAAAAGGATGTGGTGTTAAAGAACAAGGTATTTGTGTCCCTATCGAACCCAACATGCAAGAACAAACAAGAGGTCTTGGTTATTATCCTTCAAAAGAAATGAAAGTATCAAAGAAACCTTCGCTTAATATCGATGTCATCACACAAAACACTCCTAGGACAAATATACATCATGGCCATGATATTTCTTCATCTTCAAACACATGTTTTAGTGATGATTGGGGTTGAATAGATTTTACACCCTCCTTTTTGGGAGAGTATATAATCTCACAATCTAAACCTAATGAGTCTTGTGTAAGTATGACATCTTGTGCTAAGGAAGGAATATCTCCTACTATTGACCACGAGACTATCTTGTCGAGGCTTCTCAAAGCCCGCTTGATACCTCTCCCTCCAAGAACATGAAATAAATTTTATAAGCAAAATCTTATTTTGTGCATGATATCGAGTTCATGGTCATTCTACCAATGAATGTAAGGCCTTGAGGAATAAAATTCAACATATTAAGGATTGTGGTGCTCTTCCTTGTGTTGATGCACCTACTTCCTATAATTGATAATGATTTTCATCCTATCATGTTGCTAACCACTATGTGCAACTGGTAGCTTTATGCGTTTTGATCATTACCATTCTTGGTGATACAATCTTAAGTGCAACCATGTTTTTCTTGGCAACAACATGATATTCCTTAGTGTGGTTGTCCTTGTCTCTATGCTTGGGGGGAAAGGATAACTACTTTTGGGAGGTGTACATCCTTGTCAAGGATCCTCTCTTCCCCTCTTTCTCTTTAAAATACCAACAGAGAAAGTATGTTAACATTTTAAAGGGGGGCATATAGTCCCCTACTCATTGTTTGTGTGTTCCTTTCTTAGTGATGATAGCATACATCTCCTAGGAAGTGTGACCTTTTTATCTAAAGCGCGGTCTTCTTGATTCAAGTAACATGTCTTCTTTGTGATGATATTAGACTTTATGTCCTACAAGAGTGTGATATTTCATAGCATATGACATTCCTCTTGGTGGTAATGCTATGGTTAGTATTCCCTAAGGTGTGAATCTTTTTGTTACTCAATTAGTCCTCTCTTGGCGGTGATGTCAAGTGTGATGTTCCCTAAGGTGTGACCTTACATGCATTAAGTAAAACCCCTTTGATTATCTTGATTTTTGTTGCATTTAAACCTTGTCATATTCCATGAGTGTCTAGCATAACGCAACTCGCTAGCCTTGTGAAGCATTAATCATTTCATGGCACCATATCAAAGTTATCAAGGAGTATAACTTTTGGTATGGTTGACATATGGGTACACACCTTCTGATGACTTAAGTGTGTGTTTTCTCATCTTCCACCTTTTTATGGATACACACCTTTTGATGATTTAAGTGTTTCTCATTTTATCTTGGGGCTCACCTCGTGTGTAGCAGACTACACTAGCCCCTGTGAGCCTATTTTTGAACAAACAACTTAGGCTTGATCCATTCTTTCCTTTTTCCCTTTTTGCATTAGCTTTGACATTGTATGCTTGTGTATCTTGTCTTGTTGCACATATCTTACATACATGTGTGTCCCTTTGTGCTTATGTTGGTTTACCATGGGATCTTAGATCCCAAGGGCTTGGCCACCTCCTTGAACCTTTGTCGTCCTATCTCTTCAACATTTGTACAATTGGACCCCTCTTGACACATATTTGTCTACTTTAGTGTGAGTCTAAGCGTAGGTTCATATTTTCACTAAAGTGAGGGCTAAATGTAGTGTAGGAAATTGTATACCTTTACAATTTCACACTATGTTTGGGTCCCTTAATTTATTGGACATGGGTGGATGGGTCCCATTTAAGTCCTAAGACCCATTTTAAAATATGTTTTTGACAACATTTTAATGATTCAAATTCAACTTACAATTGTCGGCTTTTGGAATTTGATTTTAAGGAAAGTAGATAAACACCTATAAATACATAGTCTTTTTCTCATTTGAAATCATCTAGCAAGAGGTGAATATTTAAAAGCAAGTATTATTGTCAAGAGCATTCAAGGGAAAATTTATGAGTCATTTGTTGCATCAATCAAGATCCTAACATCATGTCCAAGTTTATGTGTGTTCGTGTCATCTTGTGAAGCCTAATATGAATTTTTGATCCTAAAGCATCCAAAAATTTCAAGTATCCAAATCCATCAAGCAAAGCAAGATCAAATTCCTTGGAGAGATGTGCTTGACTTCAATCCTCTAAAGAAATCCATTGAAGGTTGGTGAGTTGTAGCAAGCATTGTTCATTCATCATTTCCTTCTCCATTGTCTTTATCCTTTATCAAGGTTTAATTACCAAACTTGGGGTTTGACTAAGGCAAACCCCCATTCAAACAAAACAAAATTTCCCTCTTTGTGTATGTGTAAATTACAGTCTGAAGAAGGACAAAAGAGACCTCAAAGGAACAATTTTTTATTGTTGCATTTGTTGTCAAGACATAGAAACTAAGTTGCATAATTTATTTCCAAACTTTTTGACAGTGTGACTTGTGTCAAACAAATGCTCAAATCTTGTACCAGAGGACTCAAAAAGTTGATTTGGACCCTTGCACAAACACCCATTTTCCCATGGCCAAATGAGTCCTTGTAGACATGTCAAAACCAATTTTATGAGCATATTGTTATCCCCTGTACTGCCCAAATCCACTGGTAAATTGTTGTTTTTGCCTATCAGTTTTCAAGATTTTGCAATTGTAATATTAAGGCATATAGGATCATTAGTTTAATCATTCCAAAATATTCCCAGTTCATTTCAAACACCCATCAGATGTAGATCTAGGTCTGATTGGCTCACCATTAGGTTGAAAGTTAATTATTTCACCTTGTGATTTACATCTCAATGAAATTTATAAAAATGTGGAAGTGTCCCTAGGTTATGGACACTAATCTTGGAGTCACCACATTTTTATGTTTCACACATCATTTATTTTTTTTGGTTCCTTTAAGCTAGGTTAAGAAGTCATCAATTTGAGTGACTGGGTTGTTATTCTTGAAAATGATCATTTTTAGGGCATGCTAGTCAATTTAGAGTCAAAATGTTCTACCTTTTTTATTTAAATTTTCATAAGGTGAGAAACTTAGTTGAATGATGCCTTTTTTGTACGAACTCATGAATCTATCCCTTTCTCTTATCATTCTCTAGTACCTACGTTATTTATAGTGTCATGTCAGTGATGAGATTAATCAAGTACATCACATAGCAATACAAATATAAATATGTCATTGAAGTGAACACACCTTTGTATATTATTGTCATCTAGTCCATTTCCTTCTATCATGCTATTAGAGTTGATGTTTTAACACATATGACTACTACAAACTTTTATTCTTCATCAATTCCAATTATAAGTTGTACAAATATCCTAGTCTTGGCAATCATGCATCAAAATCACTTCTTATTGATTAGAGATAGTAGCTTTGTGGGAACCAATCATTTCTTTTACTTTCTAATATAGAATTTAGTGATAACATTATGTGTAAGCTTGTTCCAATAAAACATCACAAATTGTTTTACCAATACAGGAATACATTAGAGGGTAGAAAACTTAAAATTATGAATGTATTCACACATCTCTTCATTGCTAACAAATGACCAAAAATGTTTACGTGTTAAGTGGGTCCTCACCTTATAATTGTTGTGAACACAAATGAGTTCCCCTACCTTATAATCCTTACCACTATAAATAAACAACATAACTTATTGTAACAGTGACATTTCACATACTCAAGTGCTAAATTTCATTTAGTTTTGGGTCCATTACGAGAGAATGTCTTAATGTGACTACATAACACGATGTTGCATGCTTCTGTGATAAGTTTGGCTCCTTCTTCAATTCTTATCTTTCTTCACTTACTATTGCTTACACACAATTTTATACATTTGTTCTTACCCTTGCTAGATATACATTTATTCCCACACATATATCATTTATCAACTTTAGTTCCCATACATTCATTCTTGATATTCAAACTTAATATTCTTTGTCATTAGTTATTTCTATTATCTATGAGAATGATCCTAGATGATACAAATCTTTATGCACCCATTTTTTCATTTAGTTGTGGTAAGCTTACATCTTAGTCCTATAATAAAGTGACATTTAAAAATGTGCACTATTGTGCATTTGAGAGATCAACTAGTTTCCTACTTTCCTACATTTTTTGTGCTCATAGGCCACCTTCCCCATCTCTCTTTAAAAAAGGGTCTCATGAAAATAAAAAAATGGTAGATAATAATTTAGAATCTTATGCTAAAAATTTCTTCTACTTATTTTAAAAAAATTTGCTGCCAAATATCATTCATCTATAATTTTTTGAATTAATTATATAATTATAAATTTAACATTGCTTATTACTAAAAAAAAAAAACAAAAAATAATAACCAAAAAATTTTGAGTTTAAAATTTTAAGCTCCTCCATTAGGCACCTAGTACAAAATTCATAAGACCTCCTCCTTATAAGAGTCCTAAAAATTCATGAATTGAATTCCTTTAGAACCTCTCTATCACATAAGCTGCTCTCACAATTTAAGAACTGCCACGAGTACTTCTGCCAAAGCCCCATCAGTTCCTGCTTTCGACGCAACATTCGCAACAAAAGGCCCTAAAACTCTACAATTTATCGACAAAATCTTACTAAGAAATTAATTCACCAGAAATTTCATCCACAGGCTTCATGGGACAATAGCTTTATATTATAGTTTACGACTTCACTCTTTTTCCCCAAGATTTCTGTTGCTTCATGTACTGTGTAACCCTATCTGGATCCTCACATTGCAGCCCCTCTATACTATGAAACCCTATGCCATAAATTTACTACTCTTCTATTTGTAAAGCTAATTTTTTTTTTACTGTTGCAGTGATGACATCTTCATTTTCAGTATTCCGCACAGGATTTTCCTCTATGTGGCAATATTCAAGTACCCGTCACATCTCTGCAACAATCTGCAACGGTAAGCGTAAGCCCTCTCGACATCTTTTCAAATCCAATCTTTATTCTGCAAATGCAAAATCTTTCACAAAACCCTATTCTAGTTCTGAAAATGCAAAAGTAAATGCATCGAATAAGATTATTAAGGAAGACAGTGTTGGCGAATTTGTTGCCTTATTCGAGGATCTCATAGAATCCAGAAACCAAACAATACAAGAAGCCGAAAAAGACCAGACTTACAAGCCTTTTTCAGAAGAATGGAAGAAATGGGCGGAAAGTTTTTATGTTGTGAAAGGAGAGAATACAACAGCCTCATTGTTTTCACTGTGTGCCCTTCCAGGCCTTCTCAGAAATATCAACATTGTTTCTTCTGATAAACCCTACAGGAGGGATTTTGTGCTCTATAAAGATATTCCCCCTTCGGATGCGATTATGGATTATAAACATAATTTTCAACGAGGGGAAGATTATAGGGGTATTGTTAGCCCGACAGTAAAATTAAGCACCAGTGATCCTCTCCCAGAAGGGTATCAGTCCGTTCTTTCGCCACCAGAGGGCTATCATATTGTCTTGGACAGCTCTTCTCTTCGTATAATCAGCCATGTGACTAGAGAAGAGCTGTTTCGTTCTTGGAAGCTTGACTTCCTCGAACAAGAGAAGCAAATCAATATGTTGTGCAGAAGAAATGGCCTGAAACGGATGGAGGCTTTAATGAAAGAAAGTGTAAAAGACCGAACGTACTAGGATATTCACAGTCGCTTCAATATCATATTCAATGTCGGGGCAAAATTCAATGTATAGTTTTTTTTTATTTGCTTGCCAAATTTTGGAGGAGGTACATATTTCCCACTTGGTAAATCTTGGATGTGGTGTCTTTATTTTGTCTCGGTAAATCTTGAATGAGGTTATTGGCCGCCTTTCACACAGTGCGAGGTAAGCATGGGCTAGAGGTAGTTGTTATGAACTATGATTATTTTTTCTTGCCAAATCGCGGATGAAGCAATAGGTGGCCTTTTGCTGGTGCGGGGATGCTTGGATAACATTTTTTTTTTGTGTTAATACCCATCCTAGGCTCGAACTTATACCAGCAAACCCGGGTTAGGCTCAAATATACCCGTCTGGCACTCCATAATATATTCTTATTAGTAGATATAATTTGAAGAACTTTTACTCACCTGGCATTTTATAATATATGAACAGTTAGAACAACTAAATCATTTTGCAAAAGGAATTGATTTACTATATGATCATGTCCATTCTTGTCTAAATGCCTTTGTTGACAGGATGTAATTTGAGCTTGCACATCTTGTTTTGCTGACAAATTAATGGATTAATACATCTCTAAATTTTTTCCTGACAGCTAATTTTTAGATATTCAATTATATACCATATGAAAGATACATGAAGAATTCTGGATATAATGGTAACCTTAATTCAATATCGAAGTAAACATGCTTAATTTTACCTCTAATGCATGTATGGTTATGGTTGATAATTGCTGCAAAACTGGTTTGCAGAAGACGTGAAAATTGAAATATTGAGGGTTGCATCTTGTATAGAAGGTGATAACTTTATGGTTACCTTTTTGTTGACATGATAGTAATTATGATATTGCTATCAGGATTCAACTGTGTAGTTTTTTGAGCCCAACTCATTGACCCATTTTAGGTTGCAGATTTTTACGTTTGTCCAATGTCAAATCAATGAATCTATGCATCCATAAGGAACTTTTTACAGAGCTGTTTTTCAGACATCAAATTTCACATCATGTGAATTGCAAGAAGAATTTGGTGTATGATTATAATTTCAATTTAATCTTGAAGGAAAACTGTCCCTTGATTTTCCCTCTAATGCTACCATTTTTATTGTGAAGCATTGCTGCGTAAGTGCAGTGTAGAAAATGTGAATATTGAAAATTTGAGGATTGTATCATGCATAGAAAAGGAGAATTTGAGTTTTAACTTTCTGTTTTATCATTTACATTCATTATAAGGTTTCTTGTTATTGTTGTTGTGGGGGAGATGCTATTGGAACTCCTTTATTTGGTATACTGCTGTATGTACTTTTGAGCTTGTTAGTTTATTCTGGAGACTCCTTTGGGATCGATATGATTTCCTTTATCCTTTCTTTTATACTGTTGTAATGCTTGATCCAATACTTTATGATAGTCGATGTATGGTTTCATCAAGCTATAAATTTAAACTTCTTTTCGATACTTATATGCGACTTGTGCAACTTTACCAAATCCTTAGTAAAAGATCTTTGATACTTCATACTATAATTGTTACAGTTTTATCAAGATCCCTCAGTAAGATTTTGTTTCATAAAAGACTTTTACTCACTGGATACAAGGAACAGATCCAAGAGTGACTTTCCTGAAAGGAATATACTTTTATTAGCTTATAGAGTAAATATTTTTCAGGGATTTAATGCTGAAACATGAGTTTGAACCATGTAAAGATTATTTTGTGCGCAAGGAATGCTCTTAGCTCTGTATATAACTTTATGGTACATAATGAGTTAGTTCATCTCATGTGAATGGAGAAATTTGTAAGGTTAAGTGTTGCTCAATGCACAACAAACATAGGGGCAGTTTGTAATGTCACCTTTTGGGATATATTAATACATGAAATATCATAAATATTGAGAGCAATACACCATAGCTAAAACATCATGATAGTTAGCTCTATAGTTCATTGAATTCAAAATATCTTAACATCTTGAATGGTTATTCCAAGACATATTCCTATAGTCAATCATATTAGGAATTTTCTAGAAATGTTTGCAAACTGCAATCTCAAGGGGGGTTGTCCTTGTATTGCGAGAGCATGGGTGGGTCCTTGTTGATTCATCTCGGGGTGGTGTACTTGAGACGACCCTCAAGCCCAGGAGCACTCATATGCCTCTTGGCCCTCGAGTGTTCCATCTTGAGGTGGCGTATTTGAGAAATCCCTCTAGCCCAGGAGCACTCATCCGTCTCCTGGCCCACGAACATGGCAGGATCTCAAGTCCACTCCATCCCTCAGTCCACCTTGGAGGCGCTCCATCCTCCTTGATCAAGCCTAGGACCACTCATTTGCCCCCCAACCCATGAGCGCTTCATCTCAAGGTGGCGTGCTTGATAAGATGCATGAAGATTGTTTTCCTTAACAAGCCCGGGAGCACTCATACTCCTGCTCACGAGCGCTCCATCTTGGAGTGGCGTGTTTGATGAAGGAAAGGCCGGTACTTCATCTCTTGTGAACTTAGAAGGTTGATCGGCCTCCCATTTGCAAAACACTTTTATAAATTCAAAATAGATTGACTAATTTATATTTTAGAACTTACTTCCAATAATATTCTTCTTGAAACAATATTTGTTTCCAATAGATCTCTTATATTCCAATTTCTTTTTGTTTCCTTTTAGTTTTTTTTTTCCAATCAACTTCCTTGATACCTTTCACAAAATAATTCCACCTCCCTATATATCCTTTATGGTGGGGTGAATAGTCACAACCTTTATAATCATTGCACCTGTTACAAAGGATGCACCCCTCCTTAATCCAAGCGCTGCCCTTGTTTTGACTTACTTATTTGCTGTCAATGCAATGATCGCTGCCATTAGTTTAATTAAAGTCTTCATTATATTAGTGCTACCTTTTATTGTTAATAGGGAATCACTGCATTTAGTATTTCCCTTAGTTACTTCCATCAAACCTTTTGAAGTCTCCTTGGTCAGCGGTTATCTTTAATTCCTGTGCAGGCTGCGATCGGGGGGCATGACACAGTTCTGTATAATCAGAAGTTTTGAGCTATATTGGGGGCTACTCTAATCCGGTCCTAGAGCGGAAACAATTGATTGATCAGTTTATCAGCGTTAGCTCAAGCAATTTGGAATAATAAGAGCCTGTGCTATTTCTTATCATGCTCTTGATTGCCTAACTGGTAAACAGAAGGTGCAGCCAAACTACTGGTTCACGCTGTAGGGAATATCAAGCTTGTATATGAAGTGTTATAGTATGAGTAGCTGGTGCCTGATATTATTGACCGGAATTGACAACAAACCTCAGCTCTTTATTGGCTACTTGAAGCAGCTTTAAAGTGATGCACAAGCAACAAGATAGGATTAAATTAATGCTAATCTGCTGAGATACAAGATGCTCGCTGCAAGAAGGGGATTGTATATAAAAAATGGATGAATTCTGTGAACTTGCTTCTAATAATTGGACTTATGTGCATTTCAGGTGTTGTTCAAACTTGAGCTGACTGGGCCTTGCAAATGATAGTAGGAGTTTTCCCTATTGCTTTGCCCTTTTTTTCATGTCAAACTTAGTTCAGAGTATGTTCACTTTTGTAAACAAGTTTGTTGAATTGTATTGATCATATGCAACTAATTGATTGAAATGAGAAAATTCAACATTTAAATTCCTGACAACAGTTTGTGTAAGGACTTGTTTGTACTTGGGGTTTAATAGGTGCGTGCCATTAGCTAATAGTAGTTGTTGTTTTCCACAATTGGTGTCTCTTCTGTTTAACTAATTAACCTTAAGTTCATTCATGGCCTGTTTGGTTTTTTTTGCTATGATGTGTTATGTGTTGCTGGTTTGTTCAATGCTATTACCTATAGGTTCAATGAATGCCTTGGTATGGTAGTCTTACAGGCCTGCTTCCATTTGATGCTTTTGTACTTGGAGAGTTATTTAGTAGTTGCAACAAATGGCTGGAAGTTTTTTCAATTAGGTTTCTAAAGAGCAAATATGTAAACTTTTTTGGGTTGCAATCACCAATGACTGAGTGCATCATGAAACATTTAGAAATGTTTGAAGCCTTGGAAGGTATTGGTTGGAGATAAAGTTCTTACAGTATCTGGGAATCATATGTACTAGTATGATTTTAAGTTTGCACTATGTTGTGATCTTTGTTCAACACATTCAAATCAAAGCATCCACTGTATTGAAGAGTGCATGGAAGGCTTGACATGCAACTTTCCCACATATGCCATGGAATGGTATGGATCTTAATAAAGGCCTCAGCATGAAAGCATCAAATTTGTGTTCGATAAGCCTTATGGACTGATAATAAGCTTTTGGCATTGGACTCAGACTTTTGGAGAAATGCAGTCTCGTATTACATTAGTGAATACGACATTTTAAAAAATTAATTAGAGAAGGATATATTGGGGTTCGAACCCCTAACTAATAAACACACATACAGGTACAATAGATTAAACCTGAAGAAACGTTGGAAGGGAACTTAGAGCCAACCCTGTAACCAGAGAAACACTACCTATAATTACATCTCATTTGCTAAAACAAAATCTAACAAAAGAGCAAACAAAAACCTCATAAAGAAAAAACTCCATGCATTAGCAACAACCGCTCTCCTGCTTCTGCAGGAGAGGCCTTCATCATGCACTCAGTGCCTTCATCAGCATTTCACAACCCTCCAGCTGAATTTTTTCTGCTTCTGTCTTGCTTCTTCTCTGCTTCTTATACTGGTCTGAACAAATCTACTCCCAATGAGATGCCCAACTACCAATCCAAAACCTCCTTATTAGACAAAAAGGCTTGGAGCAAATAATCCTCCTCCTGTTGTGACACTATCTCTCCCATATTGGCTTTCTGAAGTTGATACTCCTCAATTGTAGTAGTGTAGATTCCTACTCAGGATGATCCCTGTAGGACTCAGGCTCCTAACCAATCACCACCTGTTGCCTTTCAGGTACCACACTAGACAACCCCTCTTGTCAGTCAGCGAGGAATGAATTGTGGTTCCTCCACACAAAACCCTTATCAAGAGGCTTGATGGGGTCTTGTAATCCTCATCATTTAATTTATCAATCCAAGGCGGTGTCCATGGCTGTCTGCAAGAGAGAAAGTAGAAAACTTGCTTGACAGTCTATTCTACTTGCAAAAGTAAATCCTATTTGCATGAAAGGAAAGTTGCATGAAAGGGAACTAATCTAAGGAACACTTGCAAGAATTGAAAAGACTAAACTACTTCACACTTGCTGGAAATGAAAAGCTTGCTTGAATTCAAATTTACTGTAGAAAGTTGGAAATACATTGTTGGAAATGAAACTAAAACTATCTTATTTCCTCAGGCTAAAACAGGCCTTTCTAATCCCCTCCTTTTGATCAAATGATTACATTGTATTTATAGAATTCATATTCTATATCTATCCAACCAATCCACTAAGAATGTGGATCCAAGATCATATTTTTGAGGGGTTATTTACAAAACTCTAAAAAATTGAAGTTGCTGTCCTCCATCACGCCACTTTTGTCTTAGTCATTTTCAGTCATGTATTGCTCCTTCCTTGATGCAAATCACGCCAAATGCTCAAAAGGGGTTTTAGCCCTTGAAATCTACTTTCTAGATCATTTTGAATTTTTGAATTTCGTTGAGAAACGAGGAAGATATCGCTGTTTTATTGAGACTGCGTTTTTGACAATTTCTGGGTGCCTAATTTTTAGGAAGTCTTCAAGTGTTGAATGTGAATGAAAGAATTATTCTTCAGTTCAGTCGACCAAATCATTGATCCTTAGTATGAATAACATGCTATAATCATGCAACAACATTTGAGTGATGTGGTAACTTGAATTATCTTTGGTTGGAAGAAGGAAACATGAAATTTAATAACTATGAGAGATCTTAAAACTCAACATGAAACAAATACTCATCCCATTAATTTAGGAATGAATGATGCTCCATGATTTTTCATGAATGTAGGAGTGTGCTTGGAGTCTTCTCTATCTTCTCATTATTTTTTCAAAGCCTTCTAAAGCTTTCAGGAGTTAACTACTTCAAGTGTCTAGAGCTCTTTGCTACAAGTGTTTAGAGCTCTTTGTTGCAAGTGTCTATGAAGCTTCTTCTTACCATTTATTTGCATTATATCATCTTAAACACTTCGTGGAGACATATTAAAGACAATTTAGATCACATTTAATTACTAAAAATAAATCAAATATTCACTTTACATTCTACCTTAAACAACTAATTTTTTTTCAATCATTACTCAAATCCACTACACTAATGCATTAGGAAGAAATAGATGATTTTCTTTGATAAAATATGAGACAATTTATGGTCTCATCAAGGTCCTTGTTTGGGAACCCGTTTCTGCCTCATCACTTGATCCTGCTAAAGAGCCCTTTGAGCAGAAGTATGATCAGAGCTTGTATGACCTGTCTGGTTGCACCTGGAACATCTCATTGGCATCCCTTCATAATCTATGTAATGCAACCAGGTACCAAGAGAGGATTGGATATTGAGAAAGCAAGGTACTGGACATTGTTAAATCCACATTCAGGGAATAAAGCTGTAAATCGATATAACAACTGAGTTACAAGAGAGCGCCTTTTTTGAGAAAGCTAAAAAAGTTGACATCTGTCACTATGCTCGCCTTTTCTAAGAAAGCTAGAAAAGTTGACATCTGTCACTATGCTTCTAGGGGCAAGGACTTGACCTCTTTATAGGAACACAAAAATTCAACTTTAATCTGCATGGTCAACTATCACTTCAAAGTTATCCAATTCCCTTAGCATCAGGTTAATATCTTTACATGAACACGAGTTCAACTCTAATTATCATAGCCAACTCTTCCTCACCTCAATTCCTCTAATGTGAGAGTGAAAATATTCTCAGTTCTCATGAAAGGTAGCTGTATAAGTGCATATCCACAGGAACCCAACAAATAGTCAGCCATCTGATATGCAACAATAGATTGCAACTATCCTAATCATCCAATTGTGTCCATGGAGAGGTCCTCTTCAGCAAAGAGGGTTAGTAAATGAATAATGAAATTCAGCTTCAAATAAGCTAATTTGTTTCTTGTGAACATTAGGAATAGATTTAAAATATGCTGAGTGTCTGGTTGCGGGTACTCATGGTATGTACTTGAAATTCAAAAATTTCAAGCACAACTACCATGGCATCTCCTGCTTAAAGGATCTTTGAAACTATTATAGAGGGCATTGGGGTCTTGGCAAGACATGCAAGAAATCTATTATTTGCCTCATGTTTGACAGCTTGCTATTTCCTCTATACCAAATTTGAATCTTAAGAGACTTTTGTATGATCTCTTACAAAGATCAGAACTGGTTTGCTTGCAGCCCCTTGTAGAACCATGATGACAATAATTTATCATGATTTGCTCCAAATTAATGTTCATAGTCACCAACTTTGTCAAATGGGAATATTATGCCTGGATCATATGGATGCTTGGTACAATATTCTTTTGACAATTTGGAGAGTCAAAATTGAAGCGAGACAATTACTTTTTGTGTGAAGGACTTTTCATCAAAAGCTGCTGGCCAAATTTGAGCTTTCCTTAAATAGGTAGCTCCCAACTTTATCTTTTTTTATTCTGAAATAATTTCTCATGCCTTTTGGCAGTTAGTAGAAAAGAACATGCATAGATAGTTACTGGTTACACCCCAAGGATAACCATCAGATAAAAAGGAAGAAGACAGAAGACAAGACTTGTGGGATGGTTTTTCACATTGTGATTCACACACCAGGTAAAACAGGCATTTGTAATCAGGAAAGGCAGGTGCTTGATTTTTTTCTTTAACCTTTTCTCTTCTGTGATTAGTTTATATTTTGATAAGGATTTAGTTTATACTAAATATTGTTTTGCTTCTTCTTTTAACGGTTGTGTTTTGAGGTTGATTGGTATAAAACTGACGTGCAGGGATTGAGTGTTGCATTGGAAAGTGGCAAAATTCGGTAAGCACAATTTCAATTGATTGTTGCTAATTTTTAAAAAAATTAGATAGAAAATGAAAAAGTAAATGTGTATTTAATCTTTTCATATTGCAAGTATTTAATATTCTTAAAACAAAAAAATGATGATTGCAATTGATTTTATATTCATTTCATAATCTAGATCTAATGGCAAAAAAGTGGATTGATTTTTTAAATTTTTAGATTTTAAAGGGTTTGGTTTTGTGGGATTTACTGAAGTGACAATACCAAATTTAATGAGAAAATAAAAAAAGGTAGAACACATTTTTTTGATAAATGCATATGTGATGTAAATATATATATAAATATATATGGAGTAATATTACAAAATTGAAAATTCCTATTTCAGATTACATAGTTCAGATTAGGATGTGTACAGAAAACTTTCAATGAATTGAATATAGGAACATATAAATATGCTCATGGTATCAAGTCAATTATTAGCTAGAATTGCTATAAGTCCAAAAAATGAGTCCATGAGACAGGAATAAAGTCCGTTAAGATTACAGTCAGCTAACATAGGAAAACAAAGCTTAAAAGATGGCAAGTGATCCGTGTCTTCAAAGATTTTTCCTGTTGAGAGGGCTGTGCCTTTTACCATTGTGAGGGCCAGCTGCTAGCTTTGCTTACCTGTGCCCTGTCCATCCTGTAGCAGGGCCTTCTCCTTGTGCAACTTGTAAAGTATTCCAGTGGTTAGTAGGTACTGTAAGGTTGCTGAAATTGAAGTTCTTATTGCTTGATGGCCATTTGGTGTTAGTATGTTTCTGTAATTGTTGAGTAGGCAGCAATTACTCAGCCTTGTTTAGGAGCCCAATTGTTTCAGTCCTGTTGAGAATGCGTTGATAGCAGTTCCTGAGAATGGCAATTAATTCCTCTCTTACTTATGAAGGCAGCTGATGATAGCCCTTCGATTATCCTTAATCTCTTGAAGATTCTTAATCATCAAGGTGAAAGATTCCTGATAACACTTGCTTCACTTTTTTCAATTCATTACTTGGAAATAATGCATTGGAGAAAATCATTTATTTTGGCTAGAACAAAGTGGGTGGTGGTTTCATTGGGCAGGGGTTGTTCAGCTGAACCATCCTTCTTGTTACGATTTTTGAGAGCCAACATCTGTGTTCAGGTAAGGCTTTGTCGCTGAGATATTTTTTCACACAGCATAAGGTGGTTAGTTGCATTAAGAAGTGGGGGATGGTAGATGGCAGCTCCTCCAACAGGTTTTAAGGTTGGAATAAAGGAGTTGACCTTGATGGGGAGAAGAGATTACAAATGCACGGTTCCCTAGCAATGAGTTCAGAAGCAGAGCTCCCCCTCAAAGAATGAGCACAAACGAAGCCAACTTTAGAGGGGGTGTAAAGGCAGAATTACAATCTTTACCTGCTTTAGCATTCTGTTTATTGAAGCCAGAGATGGCAATCTTAGCAGATTCATTAGCCTTGCATGTTGGCACCTTTTCATTCTTGCATTCTTCATCAAGGATTATAGTAACATGGCAGTAATTCTCTGGAATTTTGCTGTCTTTCTCATCAACACCAGCAAATTTCTGTACTTGCTCTATTACGTGTAGCTGATTATGTGTCTTCTGTTTTAGCTGTTGAGATTAATAGAAAATCTCTTGAGCAGCAAGATATGGAAGGCAACGGATGGTTTATGGCAGTTTATGCACCTCAAAAAGTGCAGATACGAAAAAGTCCACATCAAGTTCAGTACATATAATTTATTACTTTCGTGTGAGCTTGTGCGGGGCGTAATCCCTTTGCATTCTGTCTCTAATTATGTTTTCATAGTTGGATATAATGTTTAGGCTTTCAATAAGATTGTGTCATTTTGATGTGTGAACGAAACTGAAAATGATTTTTCATACATAAACACAACCACATATATAAGCTGTAAATAAGACACGCTCGTGTTGATATTGTAGAGATTTTTGGGAGAAAATTTTAAACTATCAAACTCCATGTTTTTATCGTTGTTCTCATGGTCATTATATGCCTCACAATTTGATGGAAAATGTTTTTTTTTTTTGATTAATTTTAAATTTTTATTGGTTTTTTAATAATTTCTTTTATTCTGTATAATGTTATATAGGGGAACAGCACCAATAGTCGTTATAGCTAACTTCATGCACCCACAGATCTTAAACGATACATCGGATTTCGACGATTTTGTTGTTGTCTCCGCATGCAACTTAGTTGCTTATAGCAAAAATTGTGGCTTATGAGTAGTTGGAAACTGTGAAGGGTGGAAGGGTCAAAAAGTACTCATTTCAAAGTGTCCACTGATACATATTCTCTATTGTCCCCATACCCATTCTCTTTGACCACCACAAAATTTGTACATTTGATCCAATACATATGCACAAATGCCCCAATAATAGTGCGCTATTGGTCCAATACATATGCTCAATTGATCCAATTAAGCACCTAGATATAAAGTGGACAACTATTGGTACATTTGGAATTTTTTAGTGGACTTTTAATTAGCATGTATGATATAATGGTTATTTGAACTATAACAACTATTGGTGCTCTTCCCCTACTCTTCTTTTATATTTAAAGGTATATTAGCATATGTATCTTTAATAAATCTATATAAATTACGTTGAGAGATATCCTTCTCGAGACACCTATTCAAATTGAACTGTAGTCTTAACTCTAGCCTTAACCCTAACACCAATGCTAATTCTAATGTAATCCTAATTGAACCCTAACCTTAATTGTTAACATAATAGAACCTTAACCCTAATTGAATCCTAATTGAACCTTAACCTTGATTTAACTCTAATGCTAACTTGATCTCTAAATAAGTCCTAACCCTATTTGAACCCTAACCTTAATTGTTAACATAATTGAACCTTAACCTTAATTGAATCCTAATTGAACCTTGACTTGGATTAAACGGTAGCATCAACCCTATCTCTAAATAAGCCCTAACCCTAATTGAACCCTAACCTTGACCCTAACCCTAATCCTTATTGAACCATAAGCCTATTTGAATCATAACCCTAATCCTATCTCTAAATGAACCCTAATCCTAAATAAACCCTAACTTTAAAGGACCTTAATCATAACCCTAATTGTAATTGCACCATAACCCTATTGAATTGTAACTATAATTGAATCCTAACCTTAATTGAACTATAACCCTAACAATAATTGGATCTTAATTTAATAATTACCCTAACACTAACATAACTTTAACACTAATTGAATCCTAAGTGTACCTTAGTCAAACCTTAACATTAACCATAATTGAACCCTAACCCTAATTAAACTACAATCATAACCCTAATTGCACCTTAACCCTAACTAAACTATAACCATAACCCTAATTGCACCCTAACCCTATCTAAACTCTAATTTGATCATAACCCTAACATTATTTGTAACCTTAGCTCTAATTTAATCTTAAGGGTACCCTAGTTGAACTGTAACCTTAATAATAGTTGAACCCAATTCTAATTTAACCCTAATTATAATTAAATTGTAGCCCTAATTGAACCCTAACCCTAATTGAATCCTAAATCTAATTCTAACCCTTACACTAATTGTAACTCTAATTGCAGTCCAACGCTAACTAAACCATAATTTAACCCTAGCCCCAATTAAACCTTAATTTAACCCTAGCCCTAATTAAACCGTAATCCATCATATGCCACTTAGCATAATACTACATTTTGTTTCATACAACTTTATCATGATGTGTACGTTTGTTTCTAAATAACCTATGTAGAATTTGCACAAAGATAAAACACAATTAATGTTCTCATGTTATGAACTTGAATGGCTAATGAAAATAAGAGTAATGAAAAACATTTAAATAAATAAGCTAAAAAAAGGGTACAATTCTAGCTACATAACATTGACTAACACAAATGGCTATAACTTCAATCCTATCAACTTGCAAAATAATATTGCAATTTGCAAACTATCTTTTGGAATTGAGACTTGTTATATTCATTTATGTTAAGTAGACCAATTGACATCTAGTATTCAGTTTAATGATCAATATTGCAATTTCAAAAACTATTGAATAAATGGATATATTTTATCTACAATGAGTATTAAATGTAATATGCTCTTATCATATCGTTCTAGTCAGATCCATGAAATAATTAGTGATTTTTATAGTTTTGGGGAATTAGAAAAACACACGACCTTACCAACATGTTGTAGTTAACATATGCCTTGTTTAGAGGGGACCTAGCTTCCCACTTACAAGTGCAGTCATTTAAGCTCTTCTATGGAAAGCTTCTTTGTGTTTACATTTGGTATAGCCAAACATTGCTAAATAATTTCAATAAATGATTTTAATCTAATAATGAATTGGGATTAGGACATAAATATCAAGATTTTAAGTGGCATTGACACAAACAAATTGCATAAGAATGAAGAATTACAGTGTTTATTCTTTCAGAGCTCTTGACTAAGATTTGTGGATACCAAGTTGAATATTCACACACATACATAGATATTAGAAAATCCCCATCAAGCCCCCTTCAACAAAACTAGTTAATGGAAAATTTTATGGAAGCTTGACCACAAAAGATGTTATTATTACACAAATGGGTTATAAAAAGAGAGGTCATTTGCTGACTAAAGGAGCACTAGTGTCTCTCATAGTGTGCCATAACAATTTAGTTGCTCTCCTCAAGTGTGCCATCACCACATGCACTTTACCTTTAGAATCCTACAAATGCATATACATATATAAACAAACCTTTAATATATAAAAACAAAACATAAGTTTTGACCTTATATTACAATATCAGTAGAAAACAAACATTTCTCACTACTAAAACAAAAGAAGAATATCTAACAACTTCAAATCTCTTTGCTTGGTGGTCTACTCTAGCTTCTCATGTACTTATACAATCCTCTTCTAGCCTCATTTATTACTTTGCATCCTAGGTAAGGGCTAATCCCTGTACCTAGGGAGTTGTACCTAGGGAGTTGAAAAGGTCTGCCACTTGTTGATTGCTTCCAAGGAAGTTGTTAATCACATCTGCTTTCCTTAGCACAACGTCCTCCTTGCTATCCATCAACTCATCCATAAATAAGACATACTGTCATTGGTCTCGAATAGTACCTTTTCTTGTTTTGCAGTTCTACCATTAAATGTGGTATGTAAGTGGCGATGTTTTCTCATCAATTTTTATCCATTGAATGCTTGGACCCCCTTTTTCTTGTACATCTTCTAAGTACACTGGGTGGATCTTCACTCCTGCGCATGTGATATCTAATGCTGTTGGCAGCTTCTCAAAATCTAGCTTGAACACTTTGGTTAGGCTTGTACTTGACGATAGTAAGCCCAAACACATCTTACACCAATGTTCACAAATGGTGTTCATTGAATTAACTGCAGGTTTAAACCAAATCTGCATAAAATTGTGAGGCGAAGAGGGCTTTCACTGAGCATTTCCAGGGCTTCTATTAAAAGATGGTAAGCCCAAACACATCTTACATGAACTTTCACAAATGGTTTTCTTTGAATCAATGTCTTTCTCAAAGAAGATCTGCATGCTATTGCACGAAGGTGGAAACTGTAGCGCTTCTTGATCCTTGTAATCACCAACCATGCTGTAGTAGAGTACTTCTAGGACATGAAAACACTTCTTGTAAGAACAATTCTTAAATCGCATAAATATATTGTGTCTGATCACATGCAAAAGCAACAAGCTAACTAGGACTTCCAACTTCTGATCGACGACTTCTGGAGAACCAATTTGGATTTGAAGGGTCCTTTAGAACTGGGAGAGGAATTTGGTTTTCAAGTAAAAGCATATCCTCCACAAGTCCTTCCCTCATGGGATTTTTTGATGAATAGGCATGCATCTATATATACTAATAAAATAGATAGAAATACATATCATAAAAAAAGTTGGTGGTAAAAAGGCACACCCCCAGAGTCATATGGGCAGAGTCCAAAAGTCTAAAGTAACATGGGCCAAGCCCAGAAAGCAATAACCATAATAAACATGAAAATAAAAATGGCCATCAGGCGACCAAAGTAGTGCCAGCAGGTGGTGAAGGGTCCCTGTCATCCGGTTGCTTTCCCCATACATCAACGAGGTTTGGAGTGACGTTAGGAGGACTGCAACCATCGTCATCTTCTTTATCTATGTCTATGTCACTCCTCATGTTCGGGCGAGATTGCCAAATTCAAATGTGGGAGCCACTTCGTAGAATTCGACTGACCAGAGCCACTACCCAGAGTAGTATCAGTGGGCCACCCAGAAGAGCCACTGCCACCACCTACCACCCCTCCAGAGGGCCACCCCAGGTTAACCCGCGGAGGAGAGTGTGATCGCCAAGGAGGGTGGGAGCCATGGTGAAGACCCTGAGAGTGGCAGTGAGCAGAGCCACTCTGCTGCTGGCCTCGTGAGGGGGACCGATCGGGGGAAGAGGTAGGTGAAGGGGGCACTCGAGCCACAATGCAAGGGGCATTGCCCCAGTGGTCCAAAAGCTCCTATAGGTGAGAGAATTCAAGCGCAACTTTGTTTGCTTGCACTTGTATCTACAAAAGAACATTAGAACAAATAATTGCTTTAGAGTATAGAGAAACATATTTATCAATTTGGCTATGAGAAAATGCAGGCATTTCTATCTTTCCAAATATTGAAGAGAATTTCCACTATGAAAGTGTGCCAAATTTGGGTATACTTAGCAGGGAACTTGGGAGAATCACCTAGCATAATCATATGCCAAGAAAACGGCTTTGGCTTGAATGGCCAAAAGAAGTCAAGAATCCAATTCCACATCTGCTAAGCTCTGGTACAAAATCAGAAAAGATGCTTAAACGTCTCAGCTTGCCCACAAAATGGCAGTGAGGGTCTTGGACCTCTAAGTGGACGAGTCGAGACCCCATAGGTAAGCCTTAGAAAAGAATACACCAAGCAAAGTGGGCAAGCTTTGTTTCAACACTTGCAGACCAAGTGGTAGAGAACTTTTTACGCTAAAGAGACACATAAGACTGGAGATGCCACCGTTGGTTCAAACTGTCAATCATAGGAAAATGAGGTGAAAGCCACAGATAACCAAGCCTAGGCTTGTAATTCCTAAAAGGGGTATTTGGGTACCACTTCCAGTTCTTCCACCAGGGCTTGGTGGCATGAATACCCACCTTGTGAAGCATATTAGTCAAAATGGCATTCACCAGACCAACATAAGTATCACGGTCTTGGTTTTGAAGTCTATTGAGCATGAAAGTCCTCCCATGACATAATACGCATCGTGGGCCTGTGAAACACGTGTTGCAAGGTCTGGATACCTTTCTGTGAAATCTTAAAGCCTTAAGCTAGGGTGACTTGGCTAGCCACTGCCCATTATTGGAAAAAAGGGGCAACCACCACACTTTTGTTGATTGGGCGAAAGCCCATCACGGAAACCAGAGCCAACCTAATGGAGCTAGGGCTTAACAACTTCTCAAGCTTTTCAAATACTCTTGGCCACATAAGTGACCACAATTTGGATTGGTTCCCTCACAACCAAAAGGGTTTGAAAGCCAATCCCCTTCTAGGCCGGTCTGTGTGCAAGAAAGCCAGACTGAATGTAATGCTTGAGGAGAATTTTCCAGGCCTCATCACCAGTAAGCACTCTGATTATCCATTTAACACATAGGGCAATCCCTTGCCTTTAAGTGGAGAGTAGGCCAAGCCCTCCAAAGTCTCTGGGAAAGTAGCGAAACTCCTAGGCTACACGGTGGAACCCTCGATGAGTCTTAGAAGAGGCGCAAAGAAAGTCACACAACTTTTCAAGCTTAGCGTAGGTGGCATTCAAGGGTGCCCAATAAGAAGAGTAATAAACATGTGTAGTAGCTAAAACTTTAGAGAAAATTTGGAATTTACTAGCCAGAGAAAGAGGCTTGGTAATCCAGTAAGCCAACTTTCGCTCAATCTGAGAAAAAATCACTTGCCACAAATCCGCGGGAAAAGCTTGGGAGGTTAAGGAATGCCTAGAAATCAAAAGAATTCCCCTGTACCAATCCATTTCTAGACATACTATTGAAACCATTGAGGAATGGGCATAATAGATTGCTTGTAACATAAGGTTTTATGCCATTAAATGGCAGAGCCAGAGGCAAGGAAAAAAGTCTCAAGGCAGTCTAGAGTAGCTTTGACATTGTTTTCCTCTTCCAAAATAGTGAGAAAAGAGTCATTGACAAAATGGCCATTGACCAGTCGAACTTGCGGATTGGGCAAAGAAATGCCTCTAACCCACCGTTGGGAAATAACATTGGCCAGCAAAGAACCAAACTCTTTAGCAACAAGCAGATAAAGTGAGGGGGTGAGCGGGCAACCCTGGCGGATGGAACGAAATAGACAAAAAGAAGGGGATTGGCAGCCATTAATGGTGATGCAAGCAGAGGCGTCAGAAAAAAGCATTTGCACAGCCTGGATAAAATTAGGGCCAAACCCTAAGGTTGCCATCATGGCAAGAATAAAAGGCCATTTAATGCGGTCATAAGTTTTGGCGAAGTCTATTTTAATAAAAATAGCTTTTTGATTAGAGCGTCTAGCCCATTCCATTCCTTCCTAAACAACAATAATGTTATATGAATATGGATTTAATAAAGCTAGTTTGCTCCAGGCGCACAATCTGAGGCAGAAGATGGAGGATTTTCAAGGCAAGAGCTTTGACAATGATTTTATAAGACATTGAGGAGCGTGATGGGCCGCTAGTTGTAGATATCCTTGGGATTGCCAGACTTAGGTATGAATTTGATATTCCCCTTATTGATTAGAGAGCCTAATGTTTTGGAATGAAAAGCTTTAAGATAAACCTTATGCAGGTCATGCCTGACACAATCCCAAAGGGCTTTGTAAAATTAACATGGGAAGCCATCAATTCTCGGGGCTTTGTCGTCCGCCATAGTGTGGAGAAGGGTGACCGTGCCACCACGTCCAACTTCATGCTTAGTACAAAACATTTTACTGGCTGGCTAGATAGAGTGATAAGCTGAAGCAAGCAAAAAACCAACAACTTTCACTTCCTAAAGGCAAACATCAATACCAACATACTTTTGAAGAGTATCCCTAACGAAATACTTCCTAGAGAGGTCTATTAGACCCCAAACATTCCATGAGAGGAAATCCATGAATGAAACCCCTCCATATCGTTGGAGTTCGACTCCTCATCCAATGTGGAGAAGCAATTTTGTAAAAATTCTGGCGGAACTGAACCAATTTGAATGGTTAAAGATGAAAATGGGATTTTGATAATTGACATAAAAAATTGCATCATACTTCCATGAAAAGGCTTTCATTTCATTTTCATAAAAAATCTCACCAAAAGAACCTAATGATAAATAATCAACAAAAAAATTAAAAAACAAAACATACATCCCTGGTGACTATCCACGCTAATTCTATGGAAGTAAATGGAGTTGTGTTGAGGCCATTGTAAACTACGCCTGACTCTGCTTAGATCTGAAATGCCTTTGCTGATATTGGAGAATCTGTTCATAATCTGTACATATAAATCTGCATGTATACTTAAATGAAAAATCATTCTTGATTCGAGTGGCATGAAATTGAATTTGACAGTTTTAAAATTTTAAAAGTTGTTTTCTTCATATAAGTTAGAAAACTGACGCTTATGAGAATTAGATAAGGATGTGTTTTTTGATTTTGTTTACATGGGTGAATGACCTCTATTATGTGACTGAAAATGCCTCTCAGCATAATGAATCTTCAAAGGTAGTAGTAAATTTTAAGACTTGAGTTTTAAAATTTTTCTTATTAGAACACACAAAAAAGAAGTTATTTTATACTCTTCATCAACTTCATATAAAGTTTTATTTGTTTTAAGTAGTTATATAATGCTGTCGTAGGACTTCATATTAAAAATGCATGCCCATGATTGTGTTGTTATATATTGAGATTATTTTACACCAGTGTTTTTATATGAAGTCAATGATGGTTGGAAATTATAGAGAAAATGGAAGACCATTAAAATGATCTCAAATATTAGATTTTCTAAAATATTAAAAAATATAATATATAATAAAAAATGCATCATAGCTTTAAATTAAGAAAAGATAAGAATTGTTTTTTTTTTCAACTTTTTAAATTTAAATTTTTAGATAAATAATATATATATTTTTGATTCGTAATACGCAGCCAAGGCTGCATGCATTATATTATTTTATACTCTTCATCAACTTCATATAAAGTTTTATTTGTTTTAAGTAGTTATATAATGCTATCGTAGGACTTCATATTAAAAATGCATGCCCATGATTGTGTTGTTATATATTGAGATTATTTTTACACTGGTGTTTTTATATGAAGTCAATGATGGTTGGAAATTATAGAGAAAGATGGAAGACCATTAAAATGATCTCAAACATTAGATTTTCTAAAATATTAAAAAATATAATATATAATAAAAAATACATCGTAGCTTTAAATTAAGAAAAGATAAGATAAGAATTGTTTTTTTTTTCAAATTTTTAAATTTAAATTTTTAGATAAATAATTTTTTTTTTGGTTCGTAATATGTAGCCAAGGCTGCATGCATTATATTAATTTTATCAAAAAATTTACATCGATTCTACTCCCCATGGAGGCGAAGTAAAATCCCAAGGCATTTCAGATACAAACATTGATACAAGCAAATTTCGTTCTCCCTCTGGAGGAGTCATTACATATTCTTCACAAGGCGCTCACATAGAACACAAAAAACGAGCCCAAAAAACCACCATCAAACCTTAGTCATCCTCCTCATAGAATTGTCCCATTCCAACGAGCTCAGCAAATTTGTGGCACCAATCAATTCTCGTAACTTCATCCAAGCCCAGCCTGCGGCCAAGGAATGTGGAGCCCAACAATGCCCAGTGCCTATGTCGTTGGAGCTCTTCGACGCTTAAGCCCAATATGAACGGATGCCATTCAACCTCCACACCTAGATGAAACATTCGTTCGATGTCATCTGGCCACGAAATCCCCACTCCTGGCTGAGCAATGGCCACAGTGTCAATGTCGTCCTCCAAAATAGAGGCCTTGAACACTACTCGCAAAAGAACCAGACACCGAACCTTTGGCAGATCTAAGTCCAATAAAGAGGCAAGGAAGCGAGATGCAATGTTTGAATTCGCTCTGATCCTGTTTCATGAGAAGCAATATTTCCTCCATAATACCATTCTCACTGCCTCCAAACAAAGAATATCCTTGTTTAGACATATTTTTGTCAACCTCTGGTCCGAGATAAATCCTAGAAAGGCTCCCTCCTGCTTCGCACTCTTCAGTTTAATCGGCATGTCCATCTTCAGATGTTTATTTCAATTTCACAACTTCGACTATACAGACAACTAGTCCTTCAATGCTCATTAATGAGTTAGCCAACCTCATTAAATCGGGCCGTCCTCTCGATTGATTCTAGTTCAATTCCTTCAATCGACTCCCGATCTCTGCACGAGTATCAATACCAATGGCCTCCATTATTCTCAGTAAACTTAACCACTGGGTGCACTTCCTATCGTCATATTTCTTGCTTCAAGTTTGCTGACGATAATCCTGTATCACTGCCTTAAACTTCTTACCTTGCCGATCTGTCCGATCATTTCTAACTGACAGGTCCATTATTTCAGATTAATTGCTCTGCTCCTGGGCGTGTTGACGGTGGAAGGCGACTTATTCATCTTTGGCTAAGATGGGAGGCCCATATCCCTGATCTAGCCAACTTCGACCTAGATTATATGGCGCCAGTTGGCATATGGGCGAAATAAATAATATTACATTTTTAATATATATTATTTTCAAATAATAATATTATTAATAATAAATCAATAAATTATGAATTGATTTTTTATTTTTGAATAAGTTTTTTTTTTTTATTTAAATTTTTAAGTTTGATGTTAGTTGTAATTTTTAATATAAAAGTTATAATTTTACTATTAACAATTTTAATATAGTTTATTTTTATTTTTAATATTCTATTTGAAATAAGTTTTAGTTGTTAAAATTTAATTTATCTAATAATATTTTATAATATTTTTTTATTTGTTAATATTGAATTTATGTTAATATTGTTTGTAATATATTAATTATATTTTTTAGGTACATATTTTATTAATATTTCAATTCTAATTAATTAAAAAAAAGTTTTACTTTTTTATTTAATCATTTATTAACTTAATAAATTTATTATTTGTTATTTATTTTTTAAGATTATTATGTTTTTTTTTGATCAGTGATAAAGTTTATATTATTGAGAAATAAATAACAAAGGTTACAAAGTAGGAGCCATAATAACTTCCAGTATAATTCCAATCAAACTCCACTAGTTCCCTAACGATGAACCAAGGCCACTAAAAACCAACCCATACAAAAGATTAAAAAGTAGTTAACTACCTAGATTGGAGACAAAATCCAACGATACCCATTTACAGGTCTAACTATCAAGCTTTTTTGAATGGCCTTTAGTATGATATCGGAGAACCATAGCAAAGGGTTTCTTCATCTCCTTCCTCGCTTTCTTTCCCACAACCGTTTGTCATCCATCCTCGACCCTTGCAGCCTCCTTTTTCCAGACCAAAGAGCTATCCTAGGGACTCCCCCAAGTGCCATTTCCACAACCACTTTGCTGATGCTGCTCATTAGCCATTTGCTTTCTAGCTTCCAACTTCTGGGGAGACAGAATCCAAGGATGCTTCCAAGCACCCTCTTCACTACTAGCTCGCTGATGCTGATCACCAGCCCTCCGCTTTCCCTCATCTCTCTTTTGTGGTCTAGGACCTCCTTTCTTTTCCATACAATCTCGGGTTGTAGCCCCATTTTTAGTAATCATCTCAATGATACTTCCACTGAGAACACCAACCACATTATTTTCAGCCACACTTCTTCCTTGAGAAGAAGCCTCCTTAATTAGTTGTGCTCCTTACAACTTCCTTCTTGCACTAGCCGATGCTCCACCATATCCATATCCACCATATCCTTACTCTACTCCTTCAAGCCTTTCAGCTGGGTACTCCCTTGCTTCTTCTCCTATTTTTCCACTGTATAGTGCTTGGAGGCAGCATCTTTCCACCAAGAAACAAAGTTGTGAATTATGTGTTTGGCACATTCAACTGCCAAATGCCCCGTTTGATGATACTTCCTGCATCTAAAAGGGACCCCTTCATAGTCCAACGACTACACCCAACAACCCTTTGAGGATTTTAAGCGGATCTCCTTCGGGGGCACCTTGGATATTTTTATTTCCACCAAGATCCGGGCATAAGTGGAGTGCAGAAGATTTGAGGAATCTTCATCCACCATTATAAAAGTTCCAATAGCCCTATTGCTTCCAAATAAGCTTCAAACCAGAATTGTAAAGGGAGGTTAGGCAACCTTACCCAGAGGGGAACCATTTCAAACACCTCTATAGCTGGGTTGAAAGCTAGATGCCATGGCTTTAGCAATAGAGCATGCTTCTCATCCCACTCCCAGTGATACTCATAGAGAATCTTATTTCTATCTTGTTCCTTCTCAAAGACAACAATGAAAAATCCTTTGGCCATAGGGTAAATCTGAACATACCCATCTAGCAGGGGCTTCCAATGGTTGGTGATCCACTGATGAAGATCACACAGGCATGGCCAGAAACCCTTGAATCTCTTGATCAGGCCTAGCCCAGAGAATACCTTTTCATTGAAATCTACTTCTTTCTCCAAATCACCATCTAACTCCAAGGTGATTGTATCTGGGGCCGGGTGAATAACACTGTTCTCCCCTTTCCCCCTAGCGAATCCTCTGCCTCACTGATTAGAAGCCTTTCCAGGCCCAAATTTGATATCTTCTAGCCACAGCTTCTTTAAAGCCCTATTAGCAACCTCATTCTTCTGAGTAGCTTCATCCTTCTGAAGAGCGTTGCCCTGTTGATGGTTTGTCTTGCCTCTAAAGACGACAAAGTCTCCATCCCGATTCTCTTGCAAAAACCTTGCAGACTTCTGAATATCTCGCCCTTTGATAATGTTAGCTTCAACACCAACATCTGGAGAGACCCCAAACACCCCCTCCAACTACGCCTTGTTCAAAGTGTTCAGCTCGAGTAGAGCCCTAGCCGCTTTTGCCTAGAGCAAACTGTTGCACTCAATTTCCCCTGTAACTAGTAATAATTTTATTGATTGAAGAAAGCTAACAAATACGATTATTATGCTTATTAATATCTAGATTCTGATATATTTTGACTTTCCATTTAATTTAATTTATTTTGGTTTTTAATTTAGATTTAAGTTTAAATTTTTAATTTATTATAATTTATGTCTTTTTATGAAATTAAATAATAATTAAAAATTATTAGAATTAATTTAATTTACAATTATATATCTTATTAAAACTTTAATTATTATTATTTTTTAAAATGCAGGAATCGAGTAGGCCCCTCTATAAATTGTAATGCGTCTGTAAATTTTTTTTACATGATCGGTGATGCTTGTGCGACACACCCTCTAGTACCACGGGGTCGGGGGGAGACTAGACCTCATGACCACTTGCCTTCAACAAGATGCTTTAACCAATCGAGCTAGGCCCCCCAACCCATTTTAACTTTAATTATTATAGAATAATTCTATTTTGGATTTTTGTTATAATTTAAATAATAGAATGAATTTCAAACTTAAAATATAAATTAAAATTTATAGAGAGAGAGAAAGTAGCTTTTGATTAGTCGTTTCATGCTAACAATCCAAGGATAACACGTTCCTAGGGAGTTATGCTCAGGGTAGCATGTCATTTGATTAAGGATATAATAATTCACCTTTATAACCTCTTTAGTGTACCCATTGTACAGTTAGGAAGAAAATAGATAGGGAGATAAAGAGAAAATAAAGAGAGAAATAAAGAGGGAGACAAAGAGATACAAGAGATAAAAAGAGAGATAGAGATACAAAAATAGAAGTACAAATATAAAAGAATAAATATGGAGAGACAAAGAGATAGAGATAGGAAGAGAGATAAAGAGAGAAGGGGAGAGATAGATATACATAGCCACATAAAGAGAGATATAGAGAGATAAAGAGGAAAAGGAGGAGAGAGGGGGTGATAAATAGAGATAAAATAGTTAGGGGAGAAATATAGGGAGAAGGAAATAGATAGATAGAAGAAATGAGAGAGATAGACAGAGAAAGAGAGAAGGGAAGACAAATATAGAGAGAAATAGGGGAGACTTTCCTCTTTCGATCTTTCAGGAGATACCTCGTATATCGACCGATATTCCTTTCGACCTCTCTTTCTCTCTCTTATCCCTTTCTCTCTCTGATCGACTCTTATTCTTCTCGATCTTTTTCAGGATTCATTCCATTAAAATCATTTTCCTGTCAAATACCCTATCACCTAGTATGTCATTTAAAATTTTATCATTCAAAACACTTCTTTTATCCGCCCTATAGTCATTACCCTAACAAAATCACATTTATAATCATACCCGTATATGAAGGAAGTCATGTCGATGAGACTACATTATATTGGCAAGAGTCACTTTAGGGTCCCTTCGAAGGAACGGTAGAGCAAGACAATACAAACATTATCAAGGAAAGTACATCATGCTGAGGAGACTTGTTCCTGTGTCCCTTCAACAGTCTGAGTAAGGCCTTACCAAAGATGCTTTTGAGGTCTCTTCAATAACCTGAGACATAGACCACCAAGGAGCATAATATTTTAAATTGTATTACTCTGGCACGACTTTACACCTCAACATTCAGGAAATAGAAAAACATCTCTCAGACATGACACAACAATATATTAGAGTGACAATGAAAAGTCGAAGAAACAATGCTAGACTTATACACCTGAAGAGTCGAAGAGACTTTGGAATGTCAGGATGAGCATTTTATAGGTCCCCTCAATATAATGAAAGTGGCAAAGTTCATCAAAGAGAAAGGTATATATCGATAGGATGAGGAAATTTGTCTCTTCAATGAAATGATATCATTTAATAGAAGGGAACAAAAGAACATCAAAAAGGTTTGAAAGGACTCTGAAATATCACAGTAAAGTAGTTCATAGTCCCTCCAAAAACCATAAAAGGAAAGAAGACACATCAATTGGAAAGATATCGGTGGAAAGAATATATATTGGTGAGAACCAAATATTAGTCCCTTCGACAACCCTAAAAGCAAACAAGCAAACAACCAAGCTAAGGACTCCATCAAAGGGAAGAATATATATCGACGAGACAAGGACAGTGGTCCCTTCAATGAAACGATGACACTTGTTGCCTTGGCTTTAATAATACAAAGGGAAAAGGATTAAAACATGATTCAATAAACCCACAAACATATCAAAGCGATAAAAGAGTTGCGAAGAGACTACTTGCAAGGAAGGGTTCGAGAGGACACTGTGATATCATATTCAAAATCTTAAAAGAAAGAAAGAGTATATCATTAAAAAAGATATTGGGGGAAAAGAGAAATGTCGGTAAGAATGAAATATTGTCCTCTCGATGTAGCGAAACAATTGACAAGATGACATGTCGAGGAGACAATTTGGCAGCGATGATGAGCAAATCAATGACCTATATTAAAAAAAAATGATTATACTTTCGATGACATGAAAGTGCCATCATATGGCATTAATGAACCAAAATCGAGGGCATTAAAAATCAAATCCTAAAACTACTTGGAAATCATTGAGCAACCAGAGAGAAAGGAAACAAAGTATAGCAAGGGACAACGACAACAGGACTAGGAAAGGCGTTTGTTTTTCAAGTTAGTACCTACGCTTGAGCTGAAATTATTAGTATCTAAAACTAGTTAAATTATCAAGCACAAAAGTAGGGTTTTCTACAAAATTCATATTATGGCAAGTACATATGAAAACCCTAAAAACAAGAGATAGAAATTTGAAGCTAGACATCTGAATCAGGACTTGATTGATCAATGTCTTGGCTTTGGATAGAGTCCAGACAAAATGCACAACTAAATCCTCAAGTTGAGTAATTGGAGGATAGAAACAAGGAAGTAGGTGATACGTGGACCTCAACAAGAGCATATGCTTTGTTCGTATACCACTATAAGAAGATGCACAAACACCAACCAGTCTCCAACCCATGGAGACTCAATTTAGGGAAGTTGGTGGTACCTAATGTGTTCATCAATATTGAATTGATTAAGGCGCTTGCCAACAAATATGATCCTCAAACCCACATGATTAAATTGGAAGACGGATCCTCTTTCATCCTAGTTACCAAGAACTATATTTCCATTGTGTTCCAATTAGACACCAACACAAACATGAAATTCAGGATTGAAGACCTCCTAGATGAATACCACAACATGAGCATTAGTTACAAAAGATGGAGGTTGCCATTACACATGCCCCGTAATGAAGGAAATCGGATTAGGGTATTTTCTGTAGAGAAGCACCCTCCATATTTCGTGAACCTGTTCAAAGAATACTTCCAATATACATACTACTCTATTTGCCAAGTGCTTGGTTTGGACGCCCCCATATTTATGGCCATAGCACCAATGGTCTTAACAACTGATGTGCAAAGTCAGGATGCCCAAACCCTTGATTATGTTGAGTACTTAGCCAATGATATCCACAATGCACTTGTTTCTATCAAAAATAATGATGGAGGTATCAGATTCAAGCAATGTTTATTATTCATGCATCTCATTTTGTATGAAGGACAAAGTATGAAAATGTGGAGTGAGCATCTAAGAATAAAGGACATAGATGATAATGGAAATATTAGACCGGTACAGATGTGGATCTAGCTATTTGGGATAGTAGATGTGTAAGATCACACTATTTGTATTTTGAAGAGTATTTTGAGAAACCTTTATACAAACTCATGGGTCGTCCATGTGACTATAGCCTATCACCAGAAATACAAAGATTCCTCAAACCTAAGGATAAGGATGAAGAGGGAAGGTAAGTCATAATTGGGGTGATTGGAATGCCTATGATGATTGTACGCAAATTAGAGTATATGGTTATGAGGGAGCACCATTTCTGTTGTCGAAAACTTGTCCAAACAAGGTTGCATATTTAGAGATTGTGAGGCAACTAGCTTACTCAGATTTCATGCATCTTAAGAGTCATAACAAGCAATCCCTTATGCCCGACATATTGTGTTTTGGAGATTTTACTGTGGTTTCTAAAAAGGGGTACGAGTTAATTGAAAAAAAACTAGAGTATTATAACTTGCCCAAAGGGAATGAAAGGGAGAAGTTTGACCTGAGCATTTTATAAATGATGTCAAAACAAGCCAAAGACTAAAAGGGTATCACCACATACTTTTAGAAGAGGATGATTTAATAAGAAATGTTTATGAACATCACGCTACTAGGAAGAGAAGCCTGTATAATAGAGTAATGACAACAAAAGCTTGGGGAACATGCAATAATCTCCTATATGAAGGTACCTTTCTGGAGATTGAAGATCCCATAAAGAGGTTGGATGCATTAATTTCACATGAAGCAGAATTGACTAGGGATGTGCCTCCTTTGGTGTTCACAAAGAAAAGAAATGAGGATATTGGGGGAATGCAAGCTGAAAGTGAAACTCCATTGTGTCAACTCTCTCCTCAGCCTACCCCTAATATTAGCTTTCTGTTGAAACATTTTTTGTAGAAGAAGAGGAAGTGAGGAATGACGGCGAAGGTGTGCAGGTGGTTAAACTTGTAATTAAGAGTTATGAGCCTCCCCTGGAAAGAAACATTGTTGTAATAGAGTCCTCAAATGAGCTTTCAGATGATGTGAGACATTGTGCTAGCCAAAAGTTTATTTTTGATGATGCTTTTGTTAAAACCCCCAAGTTTAAGATATTTGTTAATGAGTATAAAGGTAAACTGATTAGGGAAAGGATTAAGGATATCACACTTGAAAAAGAAGCAAAAGCTTTAAAAGAGCTACATGAAGAGTTTGATAAAGAAATGGAAGACATCACCCTGGAAAAGGGAAAGACATTGCTAGAAGAGGTAGGGGTCATGTTGCTCCCTGGGTGGGATATGAGCTTTGCTATTGTATTTGACAACTTTTGGAGAAGTCAGAATAAAACCCTACAATTGAGCACATAAGGAGTAGATAGAGTATACATTAGATCAAGTTATAATCCCAATAATGCAACTTTGTTATGTGGGTCTTATACCCACCAAACAAAAAACCTGTAGTCATTGATGATCTTGACAAGGCATTTGGCCACCTCCTTGTGAAACAGGTTGGAGATAGTGATCCTTTGGAACTACAGATTTGAATGTTAATGTTGCTAGGTTCACCAAAGCTCAGATTGAAATGTTGGTGAAAGATAATAAAATATATATGACTGAAAATAAGAACCTAAGACAACAAATAGCTAGGTATAAAGATAAATTGCCATGTTCCTCGAGTACCTATTCCCCATTGATAGACAATGATAATAGCGTATTAGAAGCCATGGTGGAAAGTAATTATTAGAGGCATAGGGCTGAGAAATTCTAGAAGTAAAGTGATAAATTGGAAGTAGAAATGAGGTCCATCAAGTTCAATATCGTCTCAGAATTGATAAAGAAAAGGTTTGAAAAAATACTCGAGAATGCTGACAAGGTATGGAAAGTTCACAGTAGAACACATGTTGCTTTCCAGGAGCATAAAATATCACATCTTTGAATGATGGAAAAGGGAGAATTAACAGCCAAGGGAAATATTGACGATCAGGTGTTCTAAATTTATGATGAATTGATTATATGCATTACAAATTTCATATTGTGCTGATAGAAGAGCTTGGTGATTTCCCCCTGGATATGGCTTTTCCTAATTTCTTTGACGACGAAGGAGATCTAAAAGAGCAAAGCACATGGAAGAATGAATTGGCTTAATTGTTACTAGTAGCACTCGACATAGTAAACGATGAATCAATGGTGGTCAAAAACACACATTCATAGTTAGAGCAAATCTTCACTTTAGAGTTTTTTATGAAAGATACAATCACCAATGTTGATACATATGCTAGCAAATAATATATCAAGCATCTTTCCAAGGTCAACATGTTCATTGCTTGAGCAACATAAGGATCAAAAGCTTCATTGAAGTCACTCAGCAGTAGATACACTATCATGGAGAGAGGGCCTTGCCAGATCCGAAGTGATCAAGGGTACCTTACGAAAATTAACAGACTGTGGTGTATCACGTATGCTTTGGACTCCATTGTTTATCTTTGTTAATTGCATTTGTTAGGGTTTTAGGTTATGATTAACAAAATGTAAATGAAGAGACACCACTTTAGATGTAACGGTCTAAATATTGTTGCTTCCCATATATAAAGGGAAACCAATGTAACGGTCTCAAGCTTGTTGCTTTCCGTATATAAAGGGAAACCAAGACCGAGTTTTGAGATCATCATCATCTAGACATATTTACATAATAGAACAGACAAAAGATTTTTGATATGAATTGTATTATCTTTCGAAGCAATCGAATGGAGAAGAAGATTTAATCTGGCGGCCAAAATTTTGGTGTTCAATTGTTTGTTGATATTGATTCATACATGTTATCTTGCTGTCTCCAAAGTGGTCTTTTTCTTGTTATTCAAATTGAATATATCAAGCATATACTTAATTTGACAAGACACATTTGCTACCTCTATGTGATTTTCTTGATTGGTTTTTGCAAGAGAATTAAAATTCCTTTTAAAAGATTCTTTTTAATTGGTTTCTAGCCAAAATTAAAATTCTTTGAAAATTAATCATCCTAGCTAGTTTGCTTTAAACAAGAATTAAAATCCTTTCATATATCATAATAACTTGGGGAGATATCACTGGGATTTGTAAGAAAAGCCTGATAACTGACAACCTTACACATTTATACAAGGTATAAACTTCTGAAAGTGCCAAACAATTAGAGTTAAGCCAAGGAGGATCCACATATGCACATCTTGAATCGATTGCCCAATAGGATAAGACACTGATCAACTTTAAATTTCATCAAATCTCATACATACATTTCCAACTTTCAATTATCAAACTGAGAATAATAGTAGTTAGTTCATACATCCACCTTATCTATTTTAAACCTTTATGCCATATTGAAGTAGATAGACAAAACTTTCATAAATATATTC
>VDFB02257726.1:0-16072 GCA_007258455.2 Sequoia sempervirens | reverse complement strand
CACCCCTAGTATCTATGTGATACGTCAAAATCCTTTCTTAGGAAGGGCTTGGGAGGCCTCTTAATTGAGCTAATATTTCCTCACACATAGGCACCAATATTAACCTTGAAACATAGATTAAGAACCACTTGTTTTAGAGGCCAAAAAACCTTTTACTTGCTGGTGCAGGAACAGTCATTCTGAACCCACCCTACGTTCCACCATTCATTGTAGAGACAGGAAATCCCTCAAGGTTTTTAGATCTTAGGGGGTAAGAGATTTTGGTGAGCCCATGTCATGTAAGGGGGAGCCAACACTAGCAAGATCTCTAGTTGTCCACTTTGTTTAGGTGTTTGGAGCAATCCAAGTAGGGTCTCAGTAGGTAGTATCTCTTGTGAGCCTAGGTTGTGCATTGTCTATGAGTGTCTTCTTACACATATAAACATTTTTCACTAGACTAAAACAAGAGTTTTTAGACTGTTTGTTGTGTTTTCCAAAATTAGACTTCATAAAATCACCTCAAAATTGGTCAAAATTCAATCATAACCAAGTAAGACACACTATAAACCACAATTGACTATCATTTTCCGCAACCGTGACACTAAAAACCACAACTGCCATTTCCAAAATGAATCAAGTGACTATCATTCATCGCAACTGAGACCTAAAATGAGGCAATTGCTTGTCCTTGAAAATTTTAGGGGAAACTGAGACAAAGCCATTCTATGATCAATCTTGAGCATTACCTGGTCCCTTGATCATAGAATTGCAAATTTTCTAGAACTATCATTTAGCATCCATCCATTCCATCCATCATTGCATACTTTGCATTAACTGTAGGAAAAACATTAGGACATCCTTTAGCTTGCATTCACCTTGTTGTAGACCTTAGCTTTGGAAACTTATTAGACTTGAGACTAGTCCATAGTGACCAAAATAGACGTGTCTTGACCTCAACCTCTTTCCATCACCTTAGTCCTTTTGTCATTTAGGTTGGCCCTCAACTCACCAGGCTAGTTTGAGACCACCTTTGTCAAACCTTGTCATTTAGTCATTACCATCATTGAAGTCTTGATAAACTAGATTTTTAACCTTGGCTATCTTAGTTTGATTAAGCAACCTCACTTTGGGTTTTCCACAAGGTACTTATTATTCATACCTTTAGTCATCATTCTAGGTCATATTACTATTTTAGCCCAATATCCTTGTCACACTTGCATTCCATTTGGAATATATTAGAAATTTCTCATGACTTTGACCTCATTGTGGCACTCTTGACATTTGACTAGATTGCCACTTTTGTTCCTTGTCTTGACATCATCCTTAGACATCATTTATGCCTTGAAAAATCCAAAAAAAATATAGTCATCTTGCATAGACATTACCATAGCTTGGACCTCATTGTGACACCATCTTATTGACACCTCAACATCTTGTCACTTTGAATCCATACCTTGGTCATCCTTAGACATAATCCTTGCATAGTCATCTTAGACACCATACCATATCACCTTCTCATTCACCTCCCTCTTGCAAGTCTTATATGGTTGAAACAAGGTTGCAAAGAAAACAAAAAGAAATGTCCTTTCAACAAGATTATGAGTTTGTCAACCCCTTTGGCATGCCTTCCTAAGGGGCACCTATAACAGAAAATTAATTCCCTAATCCGTTTGAAAAATTTATCCTTAGAGACCAACGGGGAATTGTCACCATAGAAGAAGTAGCTCGGCCATCACACGCGATAATGAAGTAGCCTCTTTTGTGGATGAAATTGTGGCATTAGACCCTGAATGTTTCCTAGCTAAACTTTTGTCAAAATGGGTAACATTACCTCCTAGATTTGATGTCAATACCCTCCAAGCAATTCCTACACCAAATAAGCAAAACCAAGGACACAATACACTTGTTTCTAGTGGTCCCATCCCACAAGTCAACACATCTATACCATTGGGAGGATTCACACAAGATGCAACCACTATCCATACATCACCACTTGGTACCCAAAACATGAAACAAGGTATGAAACCAAACATTAAACAAGGCATAACACTAAACATGACAGAAGGAATGATGTCAAACACAACACAATCCATGTCACAACCCTTTGGTGCCTTGTCCAACTGATTTTCCACATTGAAAACCATGGGGGCATCATCCTCAAATCCATTTGGCACAAACAATTCAACCAAGAGACCTAAAATTGTCATAAAAAAGACTCCTAAAGAAACACAATACCAAGCATGGGGGCCTCTCAACATACCATTATGTCACAGCAAGGTCCTACTCCACATATACATGTGAAAAACAATACTCAAGGCTCCATCCCACAAAACACACAACTTGGCAACCAAGGCTCCTTCACACAACATGGTAACCAAGGACCTTTCCCACAATATGGCAACCAAAATCCGCATGGTCATATTTTCAAAAATTATTGGCATACACAATCCAATCCACCTCACGACACTCACATTCTGACCTATGACCAAAATATCCATAACTAAAGACCATCTCATACACACATGCAAAACCAAAACCTATCATATACACAAACACCTAATAAAAACACATCCCATAACATTTGATTTCCATAGGCCAACATGAACATTCAAAATTCACAAGACCCATCATTAACTCAAGTGGAAGTCCTTACCACTCAAATGATTGCCTTGCAACAAAAAATGGAGAATATGCAAGTGTCTAACAAGAAGAATTTCACTACAAAAGACTTGTGTCCTTATCCATTTGACAAGAGTTTATACATGCCACCCCCCCAACATGGACACACCATGCCTAACTTGCCTAAATATAAAGGGAAGGGAAATCCTATCTGTAACTATGGGAAATATCTAGGTTAGCAGATTAGTGCATAAATAAATGAAGACCCAAAGTAAATAATGAAGCACAAAGGATGAATTAGTATGAAAACAAGAACAATATTACCAAATGTCTTCAACCTCCATGATTGACCTCCATTACACCTCTATTTTCTGCAATATGTAGTTTTCCCTCAGATTTTATGTGAGCAATCTATGACTATGCCAAGACCTAAGAAAATTTTTGAAGGATTTGATCACAAATGCTACACTATGCAACTAGTAAGCAAGCCTAAAGTATGCCAAAATGCCAAAATATGTGAAGTATGCCTAAAAAAAGATTTCATGAGATGTAGATTGCAAGAGACTAAGAGATGTCATGAGATGAAGATGTGCAAATGAGACCAAAATTTCCATTTTATAGAAAATGCAATTTTAGATGGATGGCCAAGATTGAAGATTGAAAAGTGCCCTAGAATCAATGGACAAGATTCACTGCGACAACCCACAATTAGGGTTAGGGAAACATTAGGGTAAATTTGAAATGAATGGACAATATTTGATTTTAGAAAATCAAATCAAGGGTTGAAAATGCATGTGACAAGGAGATAAGAATGGCACAAAAAAAGAGAGATCAAAAATCAAATAATGTTAGAAATTATTTGATTTATTAGAAGAAAGTTGTCAATTTGAATTAAAAATTAATTTAATTCAAAAGGTGGGACCATGTGGGATAATTTTAAATAACAATTTTATTTAAAATTGTGAAAATGCCAAGGTGGAGAATAATTAAACAAATAATAATTATTTTTAAATTATAGAAAGACATTTAAGAAATTAATGACCTATTTAAATAAATAAATAAAAATTTATTTATTTAAATAATCAAGAAGAATTGACAGACGTTACCAAACAACAGAATTTTAAATTTCATGGTTAATATTGATTTTGAATATGATGGCTTCAAAAACAAAACAAAAATTATTTTAAAATGATCAAGAGGAATATAATAATTACAAATTATTTAATTATTAGAAGAAGCGCACCAAATGACATGATTAAATATTTTAATTACCTCTGGTAAAAAGAAATATGACTTAAAATAGAGCTTGCGTTTTAGGCCGCTTTCATGCACTATTTCACCCTCCTAAACAATGCCGGCTTCCATTGTGACAAAGAAAACCAATGTCAAGTCTGCCGGAGCTGTGTCTAATATGGAAAAGATACATTCCTATATAATAAAGCAGCTCCTGCAAATAGCAAAGTGCCTTCCTTCGAATTGATGTATAAGCCAATTTGGCGACTAAGGAATAGAAGAAATGCTATTGCAAAAGACATGGATGATGTGGATGCGGACTAGAGGAAATGTTAGAGGGAAAAAAAAGAAGGGTGGGATGGGAAAGAAACCTTCAACATTTTCCAAAGAACTAATAGATGTTGCTCGAATCATCATTGGGTGGTAAAATGACACAAATGGACCACAAACACCATGGTATGACATAGACCAAGGTGTGTAAGGTCATCCACTTGCAAAAAATAGACAGTCACAGAGAAGGAATATCCTAACTCATACTATGCTAATTTCTGGCCTTTTAGTTGTGGGAACAATCACGGCGAAAAAAAAAAGGTCATGAGACATCATCACACCTCTAAATACTTCATGGAACATTCTTGACGTAGCTAGTAACATGACTAAGAGACAAAGCAATAAAAATATGAGACAAAATAGATCAAAAAAATGAACATCCATTCAATTTTGTTTTCCAATGTTTTTTTGATGGAGATTGATTGGTTGACATTTTGAAAATTTGACAATGTGATTACTAGATAAGTTTGACAGTTTTGACAATTGGGCAGTGCCTATCGTTAGGAAGGACACATCTTGAGAAGAAAAATGACATTTTGATGAGGTCCAAGTCCAAGAAGGACACATCTTGGAAGGGACCATAAAGTGATGGGATTAAAATTGTCTTGGTAATTTGACTAATTCTGGCTATATGACAGATTGGACTATGTTGTCTAATTTGGACTTAATGACCGATTGAATTATGCTGTCTAATTTGGACTTAATGACCAATTGGACTATGTTGTTTGTTAGTTCACAATTAATTGTTTCAAATGATTGTCTTGTCTCTGAGTTTGACCATATCTGATTCATTTGACTGACACAACTATGTTTGACTTTATTTGACTTGACAAACCTAAAAGGATTGGCCCAATGTCTCAGGGGCCCAAAGATGAGCCTTCCCTATGTAGCAAATGCGTAGAGATAATGTAGTTTGACAATGATAAAGACTGACTGACATGACTGACTTTGACTCTATTTTTTTGGATTTTGAAGGTTATTTAGATGTTTTTGTTTTTTTGACATGTTTTGATTTTTTTGTCTTTTTTTTAGGACATTTTATGTTTTTTTTTGGATTTTGACATTTTATGAGGGAATTGAGATAAATGCATGTAAATGATGCCCCTAGTCAAGTTGAATACCAATTGATAGGTGATGACGATAATGACATTATTTGATGCTAGGATGGCTTAGACTCATTGCATTTGGAATGACTTCTTTTTGGGGCTAAATGGGATGATGGAAGATCCTTAAACCATTTGACAAGGGAAAACCAAGATAGGGGACATACATGAAATAATGATAGGTGGTCTTGGTGAAAGATATGAGATATTCTCATTGTGTATGTGGAAATCATTACTTGGAATACTCTCATCTACGAGAAAGCCTACTCTGACAAAGATGGATGATCCTAGTTGATAGGATGTTGTCGCTTGAATAATATGTTGGATATATTATTGGTTAATATCTTTGGTCTGATGTGACATATTAGATCCAGATGATTCTATTGGTGCTTCCAAGTCGATGTCGAAACCATCTTTATGGTCAATGTCATAGAGTCCAGTGAATTCAAATATAGCTTGATCATTTACAAATATGTCCAAAGTAGAAGAATCTTGTTTTGAAAGAGGATCATCTATGTGTCCCATGGAGGAAATTTTATCATTTTGGAAAGTGGATGTTCTTGGAGTTTGGACAAGATTGTCTTCAATTGTCTGGTCATGAATGGCATAAAGGTCAAGGAGTGGATTATTTTGAACTTCTTGGTCATTGGTAGTGTCTTGGTCAAAGATGGGGTTGTCTTGGATGACATGATTGGAAATGGAATATTTGTCAAGGATAGGTGTATGTTGGATGCCATTATTATTTATGAGGACTTCTTGGATGGACTTAAAGATAGGGTCAAGGGATGGACTACTTTGATCTTTACATGAAGGTAATGCCATGACGTCATGCTTTGGACTTTCATTTTGACATGTATCCTCAGGTTTAGACAATTGAATGTGACTTTGGACAAGGATATAATTTACATGACTAAATGTATGTTGGGATGGGGTGACTTGGAAAGGATTTGTGGATGAAGGACTAGTGGAGACATGAAAGAAATTAGTGAATGGAGGACTAGGATAGGACATGGAGGCTTGGACTGGATTAGTGGATGAAGGAATAGAATGAGAAATGGAGACTTGGACTAGATTAGTGGATGGAGGAATATGATAGAACATGGAAGCTTGAAATAGATTAATGGAATGTTGGCTTCCCTTGTCAAGGTTAGGATAAAGGTGACAAGTAGATGTGTGTCGTGGATTAATGACATGGCTCATGTTAAGTGAATTTTTATGGTGAGGATAGATGGTTGAATGACTAGGACTTTTGGATTGTTGGTAGGAAGAGCATTAGTTTTTGGATTGAAGAAATTGTCTCTTGAAGTCCAAGGCTTGTTGGTATTGTCTATTATGAAGCAATTCGTATTCAACTTGACTAGCAAGAGAATAAAGGTTAATGGAAGACATGATAGTGAAGTCTAGAAATTGACAATGCAAAGGTATGACTATGATTTTGGATAGAGGCCACTAAGGAAAAATTTCTAAAGAAAAACTAAAAGTGTCTAGTTTTAGACTTGGACAGTGACTTTGGTTTTTCAAAATGATAGGCAGTTGCGTCATTTTAGTAATCAATGGCAGTTCAAAATAGAAATTGCATCATTTTGGGTCGCAATTATGTTGCAAAATGGCATATGCGTCGCAATACAGGAAAAGTTTACTTGGGCTTGGGTTTGGGTAGACTATTTTTTCTAAACGACAAATAATTGTGTCATTTTAGGTGACAAATGTGATGTAGAAAGTCAGTTGCATTACAGGATAAGCACATGCATCACTACAGGTTAATTACAAATGCGGTAGAGTAAAGAAATTACGTAGATCTAGAAAGTGAATGCAATTTAGAATAACTAGATGTGTTGCAGAGGGAAGAAAATGCATTTTAGCAGAGTGATTGCAGCACAAAATGTCTCAAATGTGGTTCAACAAAGCGAATGCATTGCAGGCAAAATGAAAGTCTAGTTTGTTTGCAATTTTGATAAAATTTTAGATTTCTTTGAGTTTGAATGTTTGTTTCCAGGTCTGTGATAGGTGTTTGTTTGTTTGAATGTCTTAGAAAACACTTTGAAAACATAATATTTTGTTTAAACATGCACAATGAAGAAAAGTACAACCCTAGGTTAGGTAAGGATTATATTTGCTAGATTCCACATGGGTTTCCCCAACTGCACTTATTCTTAGCAAATGAATCCATAAGCTTGGCCACATGGGCTCCCCCTTACAGTGCACTCACTTCTCAGGTCAACCAAGCTTCCAACCCCCATAAATCTCCTAGGGCGGGCTGATCATCTCTACTAAGAACTAGGAGAATGTGGATGCCTTTGCAATGACCAATGTTGCACTAACAAATAGATGGGATTTTGGCCACTAAACAAAAGGGTTCTAGTAAATACTTGGGGACACGACACTTCGCGATATAACGTTTTCAATGCATAATTTAACCAATATATTTTGTAGGGTTCTATAATTTTAAAAAGCAGCGCTCCGCATCGCTCGTAATGGCAAATTTCTCATACGGCTGCGTCACATAACGAGATAATGGGATCTATCCTTTTATAATTTGCCCTCTGTGCGTAGTAACTTCCATAGCTGGAGTCATTCGAGGTAGCCCCTGGTGTCTCAAAATATAAAGATGGTCTGTTTTCCTGAACAAATACCAGTTTGTACGCGTGAGAAATCACCTCTGTTAATAAAAAATCTTTAACTCCTTTATTTAAATTCAAACATTAAGCAAAAGTTTCCCTTTTAAAAGCACTAATGGAAGTTGTTTCTTTAATCTTAAAACAACAGCGGTTTCAAAATGACGCGCAAGCTGGACATTCAAAATTTAAAACTTAGCCTGTTGGTAGTCTCAAAGAAAAGCCTGTAATCACAAAAATTCAAAGCCATACGTGAAATAAAAAATAGTAACCAAAACCCTCTAAATCAATATCTTGAAAAAGTCGAGGAAATTCCGAAAATTCTGAAAACCAAAATTCTATTTCAGATGAATGCGTCACTTCCGCGCGAAATGTCTTAGGAATAAAGCTGAATTTACCAACCGATGCCTTTCTTGCGTCAGAATGTTCTCTACTTTTCCCATCCAAAAAGCCACGCACGCGCCGCTCTTTAGAGAGCGGCGAAAAATGCTCACCTTCATGTTCCGCCATTGCATCCTTCCGCGTTCTGTACGTCCGCCGATTCCATTCTTCCGCTGGTTCCAACGGCCCGTATGCCGATTCCGCCAAGTTGGTGGAATAGCGCCGCATAAAGGCAAAATGCGCAGCCAAAACCAGTTACGCTTAAATCGCCAGCGATAAATTAGTATGAAAACAAGAACAATATTACCAAATGTCTTCAACCTCCATGATTGACCTCCATTACACCTTCTCTATTTTCTGCAATATGTAGTTTTCCCTCAGATTTTATGTGAGCAATCTATGACTATGCCAAGACCTAAGAAAAATGTTGAAGGGTTTGATCACAAATGCTACACTATACAACTAGTAAGCAAGCATAAAGTATGTCAAAATTCCAAAAGATGTAAAGTATGCCTAAGACATGATTACATGAGATGTAGATTGCAAGAGACTAAGAGATGCCATGAGATGAATATGTGCAAATGAGACCAAAATTTCCATTTTATAGAAAGTGCAATTTTGGATGGATGGCCAAGATTGAAGATTGACAAGTGCCCTATAATCAATGGACAAGATTCAATGTGACGACCCACAATTAGGGTTAGGGAAACATTAGGGTAAATTTGAAATGAATGGACAAGATTTCTTTTTAGAAAATCAAATCAAGGGTTGAAAATGCACGTGACAAGGAGATAAGAATGAAAAAAAATGAGAGTTGGAAAATCAAATAATGTTAGAAATTATTTGATTTATTAGAAGAAAGTTGTCAATTTGAATTAAAAATTAATTTAATTCAAAAGGTGGGACTATGTGGGACAATTTTAAATAACAATTTTATTTAAAGTTGGGAAAATGTCTAGGTGGAGAATAATTAAACAAATCACAAAGATTTATTTAATTATAGAAAGACGTAAGAAATTAATGGTGTATTTAAATAAATAAATAAAGTTTATTTATTTAAATAATCAGGAAGAATTAATGGACCAAGATAATTAAATAAATTTAGGAATTTATTTAATTATGGAAAGACATTAGATGATTAGTGATGCATTTAAATAAAAATATAATTTATTTATTTAAATGATAAAGAGGAATAAAAGACATGAATTAATTAAATAATTACGAATTATTTAATTAATAGAAGAAGGTGGACCAAAGGACATAATCAAACATTTTAATTATGCTAGGAAGAAATATGAAAAAAATAGAGCTTGCAAGCCTAGGTCATTTTTATGTGTCTACACTATCGAGCATATAAGAGAATTTTCCATAGCTTGTATAGACATTACATATGAACCAACATATTTAATGAGACTTTTCCATGAAGTCTTATAGGCATAACACTTGAGTGGTTTGCACACCTACCAACTGGCATAAGAACATGGGAAGAACTAGTAGACAAATTGTGGAACATTTTGCATTCAACATTGATAACAAAACAACCATTTCCACCATATGTCATACCACACAAGAAGATGGTGAAGACTTTGTAACCTTCTTCCAAGGATGGAGGGGTTTGGCTAGTCAATATCTCATTGAAATATCTGAGAAACAAAAAATTGTCATGTTCATTGAAAACCTTAACTCAAATTTGAAACATGATTTACAAGTGCAATGTTATACTTCATTTTTCGACCTAATTGAGAAAGGAATTATCCTTGAGAAATCCCTCATTGATAAGGGATAAATCAATACTACAAACAAAAACACGAACACCCAAAATACATCAAATGAAAAAGAAAAATATTAGGCTCGTAACAAGAATGTGACTAATGATGGAGTCATTGATGCCAAGAAAATGTCCCTACCATTGCACTCAGAGGACCAAACACACCTAACAACACAACAAGACCTCCTGATCAAACTTCAAATGCCATCCAAAACACTCAAGAACAAAGAGCCCAAAGGAAGTTCCCTACACGACATAAATACACTCCCCTTGGGGAACCTATCGAATCCATTTTTAAACAAATTTTGCAACACGCCATAAAAATTCCTGATGCAAAACCACATGACCTTGGATAGTTCAAACTATCATGGTGGGTGACAATTCCTTTTGTGACTACCACTGAGGTAAAGGAGATTCCTAAATAACATCATCTAAGACCTTGTTGAAAATTAAACTATTGAAGTTAATGGACAACAACAACAACAATCTTCCTATAGCGACCATAAAGTCTTCACAAATCCCTTACATGACCATGGAAAGGGAAAGGCCTCCAGTTTAGGTAATAAGACAAAAAAAAACTCATCCAATTACACTAATGCCAAATTTGACTATACCACTATAGTGAATCATATTCGCATTGTCGATGATCACATCTATACCATTACCATAAAGAAACCACTAGAGTGTGTTGTTAATACTCGTCGAACCAAAGTGACTATCCAAGGTCCCCTCCACATTGATAACAACCACCAAAATACCAATACAACTTGCTTGACCAATTGGGTAAGACCCCCACATAGATCTCTATCTTGGAGTTATTACATATATCACTTGATCATTGAGCCATTCTTGAAAAATCCTTACAAGAAACTATCGTACCCATCGACCTTGATGTTAATCATTTTCAGGAGATAGTAGGCTACTTGAGCAATTCCCATCACACCACCTTTTTTGAATAAGACTATTCAACTGAAAAGACAAACCATAATTACCCTTTACACCTTGAAGTCCTCATTCATAAACACAAATTTAGATGAGTCTTGATAGACAGTGGAGTTGGGTTAAACATTAAAGTACCTTAAAATTGGTTAAGATACTGGGATTTTTAAAAGCATGTGTAGAGACCACTAAAAGCATTGTTATCAAGGTATATGATGATGAAGAACTGTCTTGTAAATGAGTTATCACACTACCAATAAGGGTTGGACTTGCAATCATGGACATCGCTTTTCAAGTCTTAGACCTTGACCTTTCATACAACATCCTCCTAGTTTGACCATGGATTCATGCCATAAAATTCATACCTTCCACATACCACCAACGCCTCAAGTTCCCTTACAAAGGCACTAAAATTATAGTTGCAAGCGATCCTGATCCCTTCCAATATTTTTCCAATTTGAGAGGGACCACTCAATTCCAAGTGCCTATCAATAATGAAGTGTCATACTCCAATTCGTCACAATACATTGATCCATCTTCATTGACTAAGGCACCCACTTCATCTACCGTACCATCAAACCCCAAGGTCCAAGTACATGACATAGGATGTGGTGAGTATCATATGGACAAGTTATAGATAAACGACAATGCCCATGTTGTTGTGAAGGATTCAAATTCCAACAATGATGTCAAGACAATTTTAGAAGACACACAAAAATATTACCATGTTTAGGGAAATAAATTTTTGGATCTCGATGACACCCTAGTGTTTACCATTCAAGATCACCTATGTCCATCTCATGACCCTTTCCCCACCATTCAATTCTCTGAATCACTATTCGATCATTTTGACCATTCTCACAGTCATGGGTTAGGGTATGTACCCCCTATTGTTTCCTCTACTAAGTCATCTTGCCAAGTTGTCAAGGATATAGTGCAAGCCTCCTTTGATGTTAATAGTACTGAAAAGGATAGTCCCAAAGACCTCATTGATGACATCGTCACTCCCATTCATCCGCCAAGCATTCTAGTCACTCTATCCACTTCACCCATTTCAGTCACATCCATCCACATCATAGACATGGATCAACAAGGAATATCTCAAGAAAAGGATAAGGGCAGAGTTAAAAAAAATTAAAATAAAAATGCCCTCTTTGAAAGGAGATCAAGAATCAAAAGACATGATGACAAGAAAAGAATATCAAGACAAGTCCTCTAGCAAAAATAAAAGGCTATTGGACCAATAAAAAATACAAGTCAAGAATGAGCAAGAATGTCAAGACACATCCTCTAGCCAACATAAAAAGCTATTGGATGAATCAAAAGTAAAAATAAAAAGTGAAAATTAGAAAGTATTGGTCTACAAGAATGCTCCTCCACCAAAAATCATTGGGGGAATCTATCAGTGCAAAAATTCAAGCAATGAGCTTGTTGATTCAAGGTCTTCATCTCCACCACTTTCAATTATTCCATACATTCCATTTAATCCATCCATATTCACTTATCATATCACCTCCACTAGCGATGTCTTTCAATGTACCTTTGACGATGACTCCTTCACATACTCTAGCTCATTGGTTTCCCAAACTCCTTTTCATTTGAAGCATGATGGCCAACGTAGTGTGCTCTTTAGGGATCATGCCATAGCCTCTTTCATTTGTCATATCCATCATCCTTCATATTTTCCACTTACATTCCACATCCAAATTAGGTCCTTTTGTCCAACATAGTCATCCAAATAAGATTCATGCATCATCATGACTTTTATCAATTCTACACATAGCTTTCAATAGTCTTGTCATAACCATAAAAAAATACAAAAAATAGAAAAATAAAAAAAAATAAAAAATAGAAAAATGAAAAAATAGTAAAGAGAAATAATTCACCCAATAGTGAAAACAACTTCAATGGCACTTTGGATAAGTACCATGGTCAAAACCTCAAAAACAGGCACCATGTGTAGTTGACTTTGCTCTACCATCTACTATCATTCCAATTTGACTTTTCCTTGTCATTTTCCTTTCTCATATCAACCATAATAATCATTGGTTGTCCTTTTCATAACCTGGAATGATTGAAATCATGTGTCCTTTTTCCTTTTCATATTCTATTCCATTTCAATCCTAATAAATTGGTCTTATACCTAATTGGGGAAAAATAATTGACCTACATCATTGGATCTTATATTTACTATCAAAGGTCGCTATTATAAAAAAAGACAAAAAAATCATAAAACTTCAAAATGACAAAAAAATTCATAAAACCTCAAAAAGCCAAAAAAATTCAAAACATATCAAAAACACAAAAACATCCAAATAACTTACAAAAATCCTAGAGTCAGAGTCAAAGTTAGTCATGTCAGTCCATGTTATCATCGAGCTATGTTTTCTCTATGGCTTAATGTATGCAAAGCCATCTGTTGATGTGCCCCCAAGGCATTAGGTAAATCCTCTTAGGTTTGTTGAATAAAATCATGACTCATTCCATTTTCAATAAAAAAAAGTCATGTCATGTCAAACTATGAGGTCGCTACGCAATGATACATAGGCAAGGCCATTTGTCGATGAGCCCTCGAGGCCACCTAGGTCAGTCTTTTAGGGTTTCTCACATTGATCCAAATAAACTTAACATTGTCAACTTGGACACAAAAAATTGTCAAAACATTAGACAAGTCATGCATCAACAAGACAAACAAGTCAACAAAGTCACTCAGTCAAGCTAAACAAATTGTCAAAATAGTCAAACAGTTAAATTGTCAACCAGTCAAATTATGTCTTATACAAGATGTGTCCTTGAAACTAGACATTGTCATTTAGACAAACTCAATAATTTTCCTTATACAGGTGGTCACATGATTGAAACCAGACTTGACATCTTATACGACATGTTTTCTCTCCTAAAACTAGGCCTTGTCAAAACAATCAACTGACCAATCAACTAGTCAATTAAATGTCAAACATTCAAACTTTGGCAAACACTTTGAATGGTTGGTGACCTTGTGGTTTGTTTTGTCTTGTATTTTTCTTGATTTTCTTTGAGTCAGGTTACTAGCTTCCTTAAGGATGTCCCATGAAGGATTTAGAGGAGTAATGATGTCTCATGACTTGTTTCTTTGACTGTTGCTTGTGGATTGCCTTGGCAAAAAGATTGGGGCAACTTGTCCCTTAGTATGAGTCAGGACATTCCTTGTCTGTAATTGTCTATTTTGCAGGTGGATGACTTTGCATACCTTGTTCTATGTCATACCGTGGTTTTTGTTTTCCTTTTTTCATATTTTATCACCCAATAATGATTAAATGCAAGGCCTATTATGTATTTGGCAAAATATTGAAGCTCTTCTTCAATACTAACTTCCATATCCTTCATACTAACATTTCTTCTATCCTTCATCCTCTAGTCTTCTCATTCATTTTGAGAGCACACTCATGTTCTTTGAACCAACATGTCCTCTCAAGTGGGCATACCACAACCCTCCTTGTTATCCTTCCTCACCCTCTTTACACTCGGCATGTTTTGACTAATTTTTTTTGATACAATGCTATAAACTACATTGTATCAAAAAAGGGAAAAATGTAGACACTAAAAATTGTCCTAGGCCTACGACTTCTAAATTCTCCATCATCATTTCACCTTTTGTCTCTGATAATTAAATAATTTTTAATTATTTAATTATTTTCTAAAGTCATTAGTCTTCTATTAATTAAATAATTTTAATTATTTAATTAATTCATTTATATCTTTTCTCTTCTTTGATTAATTAAATAAATTTTATTTATTTAATTATGTCACTAATTAAGTCCCTTTCTTTCTAAAATTAAATAAATTCATATTTATTTACTTTTGATATCACTTTCCACTATAGTTAAATAATTATGCTAATTATTTAATTATTCATTAGCCTTTTTTGTCATAAATTAAATAAATTTTATTTATTTAATTTGCTCCACTCTCTTGAATTTTGAATTAGATTATTATTTAATTCAAAAGATTCCCTTTGTCACATTTTTTTATAATTATATAATTATTTTAAATTATTTAATTATTCATTGGCCTCTCACCTCTTTATCCATGCCGATCCTTATCTATCCATGTCTCAGTTAACCTCCACCCTTGATTAAATTATTTATAATTTAATCTTGACCGTTAATCCTTATCATTTTCTCTAACCCCATTCCATACTACATATTTCATTATTGGCCATTGATTATTGACATTCAATCTTAGCCCTTCATTCAAAATTGTCTTTCCTATAAAAGACCTTGTCATTTCCATTTTGAGATCTATCTACAAGCAATCTAGACCAACCTACACAAGCTTATGCAATCTTATGCTATCTTGCTATCAAGTCTATCAACATCAAGTCAACTACATCCATAGTCAATTAGAATCTTTAATATTTTTCTAGTCATTGTCATTAAGGCTATTTGCATACTCAAAAATTGAGGGCAATTATCATGTTCAAGCAAAATGGAAAAGTGCAATGAAGGTGAATCAATGGTGGCATGAAGACTCTTTGGTAATATTGCTTTATGTTTTATGTCTATATGATTATTTGTACTTCATTGTTATTAGGGTATGATTTATATGCTTTATTGCCTAACCTCAATAATCTTTGCCTTGATTACAAGGCTAAATGAGATAATTTCTAAAAATCAGGGAAAATGCTTCCACTTTTTTGCCAAAAAGTGGACTCTACTTCTTTCACACACACATAAAATTTATAACAATAGTACATAAAAAATAAATTTAAAAATATATATTTCCCTAAATTTTAATAGCTTAGAAATCTATGATAATTATTAAAATCCATCCATTCATAGAGATTTATCCTAGCCTTTTGAGAAGCATATGCAACAATTCAACAAAAATAAATAAATTTAAATATCAAAAAGGCATATTGACCTATCAAAAAATAATTTAAAATGTATGTCATACCATTCTCAATTACATACAATTCTCTTGTATGAAACTATAAGAACCTACACAAAATCAACATAGTTATAAAGAAAAATAAAGAAATAATAGAACTCAAAATATTAAGAAAAATCTATTTAAAATTTTTAATACAATGAAAATGTTATTATTAAAATTTATATAAAAATATA
>VDFB02257725.1:0-11736 GCA_007258455.2 Sequoia sempervirens | reverse complement strand
AGGCCTCCAGTTTAGGTAATAAGACAAAAAAAAACTCATCCAATTACACTAATGCCAAATTTGACTATACCACTATAGTGAATCATATTCGCATTGTCGATGATCACATCTATACCATTACCATAAAGAAACCACTAGAGTGTGTTGTTAATACTCATCGAACCAAAGTGACTATCCAAGGTCCCCCTCCACATTGATAACAACCACCAAAATACCAATACAACTTGCTTGACCAATTGGGTAAGACCCCCACATAGATCTCTATCTTGGAGTTATTACATATATCACTTGATCATTGAGCCATTCTTGAAAAATCCTTACAAGAAACTATCGTACCCATCGACCTTGACGTTAATCATTTTCAGGAGATAGTAGGCTACTTGACCAATTCCCATCACACCACCTTTTTTGAATAAGACTATTCAACTAAAAAGACAAACCATAATTACCCTTTACACCTTGAAGTCCTCATTCATAAACACAAAGTTAGACGAGTCTTGATAGACAGTGGAGTTGGGTTAAACATTAAAGTACCTTAAAATTGGTTAAGATACTGGGATTTTTAAAAGCATGTGTAGAGACCACTAAAATCATTGTTATCAAGGTATATGATGATGAAGAACTGTCTTGTAAATGAGTTATCACACTACCAATAAGGGTTGGACTTGCAATCATGGACATCGCTTTTCAAGTCTTAGACCTTGACCTTTCATACAACATCCTCCTAGTTTGACCATGGATTCATGCCATAAAATTCATACCTTCCACATACCACCAATGCCTCAAGTTCCCTTACAAAGGCACTAAAATTATAGTTGCAAGCGATCCCGATCCCTTCCAATATTTTTCCAATTTGAGAGGGACCACTCAATTCCAAGTGCCTATCAATAATGAAGTGTCATCCTCCAATTCGTCACAATACATTGATCCATCTTCATTGACTAAGGCACCCACTTCATCTACCGTACCATCAAACCCCAAGGTCCAAGTACATGACATAGGATGTGGTGAGTATCATATGGACAAGTTATAGATAAACGAGAATGCCCATGTTGTTGTGAAGGATTCAAATTCCAACAATGGTGTCAAGAAAATTTTAGAAGACACACAAAAATATTACCGTGTTTAGGGAAATAAATTTTTGGATCTCGATGACACCCTAGTGTTTACCATTCAAGATCACCCATGTCCATCTCATGACCCTTTCCCCACCATTCAATTCTCTAAATCACTATTCGATCATTCTGACCATTCTCACGGTCATGGGTTAGGGTATGTACCCCCTATTGTTTCCTCTACTAAGTCATCTTGCCAAGTTGTCAAGGATATAGTGCAAGCCTCCTTTGATGTTAATAGTACTGAAAAGGATAGTCCCAAAGACCTCATTGATGACATCATCACTCCCATTCATCCACCAAGCATTCTAGTCACTCTATCCACTTCACCCATTTCACTCACATCCATCCACATCATAGACATGGATCAACAAGGCATATCTCAAGAAAAGGATAAGGGTAGAGTTAAAAAAAATTAAAATAAAAAATGCCCTCTTTGAAAGGAGATCAAGAATCAAAAGACATGATGACAAGAAAAGAATATCAAGACAAGTCCTCTAGCAAAAATAAAAGGCTATTGGACCAATAAAAAATACAAGTCAAGAATGAGCAAGAATGTCAAGACACATCCTCTAGCCAACATAAAAAGCTATTGGATGAATCAAAAGTAAAAATAAAAAGTGAAAATTAGAAAGTATTGGTCTACAAGAATGCTCCTCCACCAAAAATCATTGGGGGAATCTATCAGTGCAAAAATTCAAACAATGAGCTTGTTGATTCAAGGTCTTCATCTCCACCACTTTCAATTATTCCATACATTCCATTTAATCCATCCATATTCACTTATCATATCACCTCCACTAGCGATGTCTTTCAATGTACCTTTGACAATGACTCCTTCACATACTCTAGCTCATTGGTTTCCCAAACTCCTTTTCATTTGAAGCATGATGGCCAACGTAGTGTGCTCTTTAGGGATCATGCCATAGCCTCTTTCATTTGTCATATCCATCATCCTTCATATTTTCCACTTACATTCCACATCCAAATTAGGTCCTTTTGTCCAACATAGTCATCCAAATAAGATCCATGCATCATCATGACTTTTATCAATTCTACACATAGCTTTCAATAGTCTTGTCATAACCATAAAAAAATACAAAAAATAGAAAAAAAATAAAAAATAGAAAAATAGAAAAATGAAAAAATAGTAAAGAGAAATAATTCACCCAATAGTGAAAACAACTTCAATGGCACTTTGGATAAGTACCATGGTCAAAACCTCAAAAATAGGCACCATGTGTAGTTGACTTTGCTCTACCATCTACTATCATTCCAATTTGACTTTTCCTTGTCATTTTCCTTTCTCATATCAACCATAATAATCATTGGTTGTCCTTTTCATAACCTGGAATGATTGAAATCATGTGTCCTTTTTCCTTTTCATATTCTATTCCATTTCAATCCTAATAAATTGGTCTTATACCTAATTGGGGAAAAATAATTGACCTACATCATTGGATCTTATATTTACTATCAAAGGTCGCTATTATAAAAAAAGACAAAAAAATCATAAAACTTCAAAATGACAAAAAAAATTCATAAAACCTCAAAAAGCCAAAAAAATTCAAAACATATCAAAAACACAAAAACATCCAAATAACTTACAAAAATCCTAGAGTCAGAGTCAAAGTTAGTCATGTCAGTCCATGTTATCATCGAGCTATGTTTTCTCTATGGCTTAATGTATGCAAAGCCATATGTCGATGTGCCCCCAAGGCATTAGGTCAATCCTCTTAGGTTTGTTGAATAAAATCATGACTCATTCCTTTTTCAATAAAAAAAAGTCATGTCATGTCAAACTATGAGGTCTCTACGCAATGATACATAGGCAAGGCCATTTGTCGATGAGCCCTCGAGGCCACCTAGGTCAGTCTTTTAGGGTTTGTCACATTGATCCAAATAAACTTAACATTGTCAACTTGGACACAAAAAATTGTTAAAACATTAGACAAGTCATGCATCAACAAGACAAACAAGTCAACAAAGTCACTCAGTCAAGCTAAACAAATTGTCAAAATAGTCAAACAGTTAAATTATCAACCGGTCAACTTATGTCTTATACAAGATGTGTCCTTGAAACTAGACATTGTCATTTAGCCAAACTCAATAATTTTCCATATACAGGTGGTCACATGATTGAAACCAGACTTGACATCTTATACGACATGTTTTCTCTCCTGAAACTAGGCCTTGTCAAAACAATCAACTGACCAATCAACTAGTCAATTAAATGTCAAACATTCAAACTTTGGCAAACACTTTGAATGGTTGGTGACCTTGTGGTTTGTTTTCTCTTGTCTTTTTCTTGATTTTATTTGAGTTAGGTTACTAGCTTCCTTAAGGATGTCCCATGAAGGATTTAGAGGAGTAATGATGTCTCATGACTTGTTTCTTTGACTGTTGCTTGTGGATTTCCTTGGCAAAAAGATTGGGGCAACTTGTCCCTTAGTATGAGTCAGGACATTCCTTGTCTGTAATTGTCTATTTTGCAGGTGGATGACTTTGTATACCTTGTTCTATGTCATACCGTGGTTTTTGTTTTCCTTTTTTCATATTTTACCACCCAATAATGATTAAATGCAAGGCCTATTATGTATTTGGCAAAATATTGAAGCTCTTTTTCAATACTAACTTCCATATCCTTCATACTAACATTTCTTCTATCCTTCATCCTCTAGTCTTCTCATTCATTTCGAGAGCACACTCATGTTCTTTGAACCAACATGTCCTCTCAAGTGGGCATACCACAACCCTCCTTGTTATCCTTCCTCACCCTCTTTACACTGGGCATGTTTTGACTAATTTTTTTTGATACAATGCTATAAACTACATTGTATCAAAAAGGGGAAAAATGTAGACAGTAAAAATTGTCCTAGGCCTACGACTTCTAAATTCTCCATCATCATTTTACCTTTTGTCTCTGATAATTAATTAATTCTTAATTATTTAATTATTTTCTAAAGTCATTAGTCTTCTATTAATTAAATAATTTTAATTATTTAATTAATTCATTTATATCTTTGCTCTTCTTTGATTAATTAAATAAATTTTATTTATTTAATTATGTCACTAATTAAGTCCCTTTCTTTCTAAAATTAAATAAATTCATATTTATTTACTTTTGATATCACTTTCCACTATAGTTAAATAATTATGCTAATTATTTAATTATTCATTAGCCTTTTTTGTCATAAATTAAATAAATTTTATTTATTTAATTTGCTCCACTCTCTTGAATTTTGAATTAGATTATTATTTAATTCAAAAGATTCCCTTTGTCACATTTTTTTATAATTATATAATTATTTTAAATTATTTAATTATTCATTGGCCTCTCACCTCTTTATCCATGCCGATCCTTATCTATCCATGTCTCAGTTAACCTCCACCCTTGATTAAATTATTTATAATTTAATCTTGACCGTTAATCCTTATCATTTTCTCTAACCCCATTCCATACTACATATTTCATTATTGGCCATTGATTATTGACATTCAATCTTAGCCCTTCATTCAAAATTGTCTTTCCTATAAAAGACCTTGTCATTTCCATTTTGAGATCTATCTACAAGCAATCTAGACCAACCTACACAAGCTTATGCAATCTTATGCTATCTTGCTATCAAGTCTATCAACATCAAGTCAACTACATCCATAGTCAATTAGAATCTTTAATATTTTTCTAGTCATTGTCATTAAGCCTATTTGCATACTCAAAAATTGAGGGCAATTATCATGTTCAAGCAAAATGGAAAAGTGCAATGAAGGTGAATCAATGGTGGCATGAAGACTCTTTGGTAATATTGCTTTATGTTTTATGTCTATATGATTATTTGTACTTCATTGTTATTAGGGTATGATTTATATGCTTTATTGCCTAACCTCAATAATCTTTGCCTTGATTACAAGGCTAAATGAGATAATTTCTAAAAATCAGGGAAAATGCTTCCACTTTTTTGCCAAAAAGTGGACTCTACTTCTTTCACACACACATAAAATTTATAACAATAGTACATAAAAAATAAATTTAAAAATATATATTTCCTTAAATTTTAATAGCTTAGAAATCTATGATAATTATTAAAATCCATCCATTCATAGAGATTTATCCTAGCCTTTTGAGAAGCATATGCAACAATTCAACAAAAATAAATAAATTTAAATATCAAAAAGGCATATTGACCTATCAAAAAATAATTTAAAATGTATGTCATACCATTCTCAATTACATACAATTCTCTTGTATGAAACTATAAGAACCTACACAAAATCAACATAGTTATAAAGAAAAATAAAGAAATAATAGAACTCAAAATATTAAGAAAAATCTATTTAAAATTTTTAATACAATGAAAATGTTATTATTAAAATTTATATAAAAATATAATACAAAGAAAATGATTGTTTTCAAATTATTCTATGTTGAATGAAGATAATATTTATAAAAAATACATTTGAATCATTCAATTGATCATCCATATTACATGATCAATTGAATGGACCAAATGTATGTTTTATATAAATTAACCAAAATGTAATACTTTCTTTGTGCCTCATTACATCATCCTACCAATGTGAGGGTTTACAATCACTTTGATGTGTAGTCCCATTACATATTATAAGATCATTCTTGCATTCCTATCATGTTCTAAGAGCCATATCACAACATTAGGAGCACCATTCATTATAATTCCTTTCATATCTTATTGTTTGGCCACATGCATATTATTTTAGGAAAAAATTCTTGACCTTGCATCCTAATCTTAAGAAAAACAATGTATTTTTTAGGCTACAAAACACCACAAAGCACTTTTCAGGGCTCTAAAGGTTGATTTGGTCCCAAAAAATATCAAAACAAGCCTTGATTGGAATAAGTAGGTTATGATGACATGGATCTCTTCAAAATATTTAATTAAAAAGGGGGGATTAATCAACTTCTTGAGTCAAAAATTATGACCTAAAAAAGTTGGGCCTCCCACATTAGAAATGTAAGAGCACCTATGGAATATAAAATAGCGATGAGAGGGAGCTGAACTTGTTGACCAACTTATGATGCATTTTATAAAATTTCATAAGGCATATTTGAATGGAGATAATGGAGCCAAAATTGAGCACCTTACTTGGCAAGTGGATTATCACAAGCTTATATGATACTTGCATAAGAAACATGTTGTTTTTAGCTCATGAAATCATCTTGGGATCAAACATTAGATTTTAAATTATGATTTGGATGCCACATTTTTGATGTCTTTAGATCATGATTCCATGTATTGCTTCTCCTATTTATTGGGTGTTGTGATGGAAGTTATATAATGAGTTTTGTAGGTATTATTGTGCTACCAAAAGTACTCTAGATATCTTGTTGGTGATACTCATGCAAGGGATTAGACTCTAGACAAAGGTGATCCCACAATAATGGGTTACACTTTTTGGCCAAACTTGACATTGAAATGAATTTTTTAAAATAAATCTTCACTTTCGAACGCTTATAGCTGCTAAACCATGAGGAATTTGAAGATAATGCAAACTAGTGATTTGTGACATTTTGTCTATATAGATTCTAAATATATATATATATTAAATTTTTTGGGATCAAATTGCATAATTTATTTTTTCATTTCCTTCAATAACTAGTTTTTTAACAACATTTTTAAAGAGTGATGTTTATTGTATAACACATAATTTTTTTTTTTATGAAGGATAAAATTCTAATCTTTTTTAATTAAGATGTGTAACTATGCTATCTAGCATCTTCATTTGGTTTCATAGTTTTTTATTGAATATTTTTTTCCTTATTAAGTTTTGAAGTCAAACCAATTACAATTTAGACATAGGTGTACTATATAACACATTTTTTTTTTGTATGTATCGAAATTCACTCTTTTTTTGTTGAATCAATGAAATCAATACCAAACACCTAGATATTTTTCAAATTTTTGTTTTGATAATCTACTATTTTTCCACATGTGTAGAATAAAGAGCTTGATTTTTGGCGAAAAACCTACATTCACAAGAAAAAAATAAAAAAATAATGATCAAATTAAATATATTTAAAGTTATACCTTTTGGGAAGTGTATAATAATGAATACATAATTAAGATCATAAATTTTAAAGGAATTCATTTGATCCCCCAAAAGGTAAATCAAAAGTGGTTTTTTATCAACATTTTAATAGGTGTAGAGGAGACTTTATTATAGGTATGGTTTAAAACTAGTGGGGTTCTATCAAAGGGGTTTTAATATAAAGGGGTTTGATCAAGTCCTCTTCAATTAGAATCTTTTAAATGAATCCTTTCAATGCTTAAAGCATTATATTTTCTAAAAATATGTGATTTCAGTTAAAAATAGGATGTCCCAAAAAGTGTAACCCATTATTGTGCAACACCCACTGTAAGTGTATTATAACCATTTGATTATTGAATAATACATTGATTTTCTTTGAAATGTAAGGTTTTCATTCCAGAAGGGATTTTCAAATGTAAATCACTATGTTGTGATACTTTGATTTGGTTTTTCTTTTCTTGCAACTATACAATTAATTTAAGTTTTTTCACATAGCTCCTCTAATAGATTAGGTTATGAATCAAATTAAAATATCTAGTTCTTTTCAATCACATACTAAGAGTCACACTAGGGATAGATTAAACTTCCCCAAACTATCTTTTTTTTTTAGATTGTAGGAATTAGGTAGCCCCCTTATAAATTGTAATGCACTTGGTAAAAAATTTCATGTGATTGGTGATGTTGGTGTGATATTCCCTCTGATACCATAGGGATGGAGGGGAGACTATAACTCATCACCTCTTTCCTGCAACATGATGCTTTAGCCAATCAAGCTAGGCCCTCTGCCCCTTCCCAAAACTATCTTGATTCATGCTACCATGAGGGATTTATTTCCTTATCTCAATCATTATACTCTCACACTCCTAGATGTCACAATAGGAATATATTGTTGACCTAATATCTTATGTACTAACATAGGTGTTTCTAGCCAGTGAGGGAGACATCAACATTTTTCATTTGCCTACATTAGGGAAAATCATCTATATTGATGATTATCTCCAACCCATGTGCTTATCATTCTTAAAATTTAAAATATTTATTATTATTATTACATTGTGTATTTATTAAACTGATCATTTTATGTGATTCTTATATTCTTGCATGCATAACTTACTTTTTGATTTCATATTATAATTCCCCCTCTCCCATAGTTCCTTAAATTTTATTGATGCAACCAATTGAAGTAGGTATACCATGTCACTAATTCTCTTATATAGTTATAACTTTCAAATAGGTATTGATCACATGACATGATAGTGCATGATATGTCATATCATTCTATGGCTATTATACTATGTGGATCTAATCACCACATCACTTTTTATATTATTAAAATATTTCCAAATTCTTTCTCTCTCTCTCTCTCTCAATCATTGATAGGTAATTCTTGACTAAAAAATATCTTTATCTTTTCTTTTGTGACATTAGCTACTCATTGCATATTTTTTATCCATTTTCTAGGTTTTAATGGATCACTCATGTTGAAAGAGGATCACCCATGATGAGATCTAGTGGGTTCAATTACTTTACATAGATTTTAATATCCTTTTAAATATAAATATTTACTTAACATAGACGTTTGTGAGTGTTCATTTAATTTAATATATCCATTCATAATAAGATTCACATGCAAATCAAAGTTGGGGGGGGGGGGGAAATAATAGAGAAATTTTCATACCCATGGAAATTGGGTCTTTAATGGATTAACTTAATACAATTACAAATCAACATGACATAATCTTTTGTAAGGTTTGGTTCATACTTGGTGCAGGGGCACCCAAGCTCTTCAAGGAACACTTCAAGAGACAGGAGAATGCAGGGGTCTTGAAGACCTATCCATCACCTCAGAGCATCAATTATGCTATCTTGGAGCCTATAATGGCCTTTGGAATGGGTGAACACATTAAAGAGGTCAAAAGTCCTAAGGGTTCTGATAAGGATCCTAGGACCAAAATGCATTGTAATTGGACAAATAATGTCCTAAGAGTCTAGATAGGTGTTTATGTTTTAATCATGTCAATAAGGTTGAATAATAATGATTTCATAGTTTGAAAGGGTTTCTAGTTAATAGGAGTTAATAAATAAAGAGTTGGAAAATTCAAATTTTCAAAATCCACCTTTGGGCGGGAAAATGAGTTTTAAGTGTTTTAGCAATAATTATGCATTATAATCAATCCCAATCAGTTGGGAAAGTTGGGGAATGAGACTATAAGGTTAGGGAATTCATTTTTATGGAGTTTGGGTTGCTAGTACAGGTTTTGTACGGACTGTTCTCAGAAAAATCAAGAGAAACTTCAGTTTTTTGCATTTTCTTGTGTTCTTTTGATGAATACTTGATTTCCATTGTATATATTCTCATTTGGATGGTTTAATAACTTGTATTTACATGCATTTAACCTTTTTAATGACATGAATAGCATTAGGAATTAGTTTCTTGTGATATATTGCTGATTGTCCTCAAAAAGTACATATTTTTCACTAGTTTTGAGAGTCTTCATGAATAAATGATCCATTTCATGGGAGATTGTGACTAAAAACTTGTGAAATGGATCATATATAACTTTTATTATACATATATAACAAGTTATTGTGCAAGAAAGAGTGATTCTTGGGTGTACACCAAGTTTTAGCAAGGAAAAGAGCGTGAAAGTGGGGTCTAAGGTATAGCAGTAGGAGATCTGCCTTAATAAGGGGTATTTTTTTGAGTTGAAGGTGTTTACCTATGTTGATATAATGGTTAAAAGTTAAAAAAAAAAATCTGGAAGTAATTGGAAAGCTAGTTTTCAAAAAGCCCTAGTTTTAGGAGAATTTATTGAAGGTTTTGTGTTTGAGGGTCTTAACGGTGTCATAGAAGACTAAGACCTTGAAAATACTTGGTTTTGAGACATTTTAAGCTACTGTTGAAATTCTCATGGTCTAGAGTTGAGATTGTAATAGGGTTGCTTTGAAAAAGAGGGCTAATTAGGCCTAGATTCTGTGGAGACAACAGGTTTTGGGAAAGTTATTCTGAAAAAAGTTCCAACAAGGTTTTGGTATGTTGTGTAGCATCACAAAATACATCTTACTCAGTCATTTATTTGGGGAGTCCTTTGGAAAAGTTGTGAGAAAAGTAAAAAAGACCATCGTTGGAGGCCTAGTTGGGCTAGAAGGTTATTCAAGGTGAGAAAGTAGGTTTTTGTCTAAGATAGAGGTTTGGGGCTTTGCCAACTTTCAAGTCAAGTTTGGTTGAGTCTTTTAAGAGCATTCAAATGGTTTGGAATCATAAGTGAAGGTTTAAAGTCATAAGTGAAACCTTGAGGCTTATCTCTTGCATGATGCCTAGAAGAGGGTTTGAGATTGCTTCATTGAAATCCTTGAAATCATTGTGTGTTTCCAAAAGTCCCATAGCCTCTACATCAATACCCAATTCCTTCACCCATCCCCATTTATGTATATTAGACCACTTATTTGACCTTATATTATATGTATTTGCACATATTCCTCTACACTATAAATCTATTATTAATATCCATTTTCTTACTCCCATTCATTCACTTATTTCCTTGATTTTAGCACTTTCAGGTTTTGGGTCAATCCCATGACATGTGGTTGCAATCCTATGCCATGTAAAATTGGTATGTCATTCAAATATTTAAATTCAAAATTTATAAATCTCATCCATTTAGTTTCTACCATAAGCCAAATTGATACCCATTTCATATAAGTACTTGCTTTGTCTTAGTATTGTAAGGAACTCAATGTGCATTCATTTATCATCTTAAAACATCTAATCATACTAACACTTCATGGAGCATTCATTGTTGAAATATTTTGATTTGGAGCACTAAAAGGAATCTAATTTTTTGCATCAACAATATCTAAATATTTGCAACGATTGAAGACAATTATCTTCAATGATTGTTATGACCATGAAGTTGGTCTAATCAAGGGGGTTAACCCAAGATAATACAAACCTTGTCATTCAATAATTTTTTCAAGATATTTTAAAATATTGCTAGTCCTTAATACTTATCATAGAGTAAAGATCATAATGAATGCAATAATTGCAATTCACTATAAGCAAGATCACTTCACATGTTACATATTACTTCTACACAAAGGTTCATTTTCATAGTAGGAAGGAATGATTCTACAAGGCGTAGATTTTGCACACAAAAGTTTGTAGACTACTATAATCTTAAGATAAAGTATAAACATAGATCATTCTTGTCTAGTCTCAAGACAAGTGAGTTTCAACCTTTTGCTAGACCTATTCTTCTCCACTATTCCTAAATTTAAGTGCCTTGACCATGAAATTTACTTTTTTAAATTAACATTTAATATCTTGATATTTTAGCCTTGATTATCTAAATTGATTATATGTTTATTGAATACATTAATTAATTCATATAGATAACACACATTTAAGAAAAAAATAATTTGCTTTATAAAATAACATTTTTATATTTTATAATATAAATTATTAATTTATAAATGATATATATATTTTTTACATTAGCATTTTACATTAATCTTATTAAGATAGAATAAATTTGAACAAATCAAAAATTAAATA